>JAUUEB010333335.1:0-12614 GCA_032362205.1 Clione limacina
TCGATCAATACAAATTCATCCAGTACGTGGTTGAAAAGTAAGATTACACGGGGGGGGGGGGTAGGCGGTGTGTAAGAAAGGTGAATATAGGGGGGGGGGGAGGGGTCCAAAACCCCTCAAAAAGGTGTAATATGATATTTGAACGCTCCCTAAGTATAAAAGAAAAAACTAAACAAACAGTTTTAAATAGAAGCATAAAATTGGGAAGATCAAAAACTTCATATTTGTTTCCATTTTGATGAATATATTTTTTTAAAATAAGAGCTCTGAAACCATACTAAAATGTTTGGGGAAAAGGTTGCATTGTTTACGATAAATGATATTTAGATAGTCTCAGGATCAAACAGTCTTTAACTATAGTCAAACTCGCTTCAACCAAGTTTTGGGGAAGAACAATTTTGTTTGGCTTACAAAAAATTTGGTTTAAAAAATAATGATAAAAACAACGAAGAAAATGAAACACACAAAAATAAAAGCGCTGACGACAACAATAACAGCTAGTTACAAAAAAAATAACAGCACCAATAAAATAAACCAAACACAAATAGGATATTGACCCTTTTTGAAAAACAATTATGTTTCCCAACTTATTGAGTTAAATATTGATTTTTTTTAACAAAGAGAAAAAAAGAAAGGGAGTCAGGTTTTTGTAAAGCAAAAAGTCAGCTTAGCGTGTGTGGTTTAAGTGAGTCTGACTTTATGAAGATTATATATTTACTTCTAAATCTACTACTATAAGATTATGTATGTTTTTACATGAGGCAAAATAACAGAAACTGCCTTGAAACAGCTTGAAATTAACTCAGAAAAATATTTTAATAAAGTTAAATTTTTATCTAAAAATATTGTGTACATTGTGCAAGGCAATATCTCGAAACTTAAGAGTGCAACAAGTGGCACCTTTCCACCGGAGCCGCCACATACAAGTTTTAAGTATAAGTTCAAATAAATAGGGTTGAAGTTACACTGAAAAGAAAAATCAAGATGCCTGCATGTGAAGCAAGTAGCTACTCAACTAAACTAACTGATATAGAGAAGAGCAGAGAACAATTGGTTTTGATAAGTAATACCAAGAATAAGAGACGGAATGCTAGCTTTGTGAAGCTCATAATATCAAGTTTTTCAAAGCTTTGACTATTAATTTCTTAATAACATATCAATTCAATTTTATCCCTAAGATCAACACTCAGGATGTGATTTTGGCAACAAGGCTGATTTTAACACCAGCTGTTATTTTTTTGAAATATCTTTATGTTCAATTAATTATCAAACACCGGATTTATCCACATATTTCTCTCTATTCATTTCTAATATATATAAAAAAGTTAAATGAGGTTAAATATCACAACCATCATGTCGTAAATTATTAGAGTACAACTTATAATGATTTTGTTATTCAAGCAGTAATATCTAAACGAAGTTACAAAAGCATAGCAATTACAACATTCACAACATTGTAAAAAGAGTTTACTTTGGTGCCGACTATGATACATGTTTAATTCATTAGTAGGTGCTTTATGCATGTCTTATTTGAGTTGGCCAATGGATCTGTATGCTTACTCGTCTTTTTCAGATAACAAAAATATATTCAAGCAAAATATTAGCATTGCATTAGATTAAGCAAAGGTAACAACCAAAATTACAAAAATCGGGGGCACAATTAGCTAGATTAACTTTTGCCATTGGGTTGATCTAAATAAAGCCAAATATTTGCTCACTATCATTACAAATAAATGGCAAAAGAAAAGGTATTACTTAGGCAGCATGCAATACACAACCATTCCCCTAAATAGCTACACATCTACAGAGCCACATCTCATACGTGATCAGAGAATGTGTAGCTTGACTCTGTCCCAGCTGTCCCCATTCCATCTCCCTGGAATTTAAGACGGTCAGCTAACAGTGACGGCGACTCATTCTCTGCATATGATGAACAAAAGGCAGTGTTTAGTAATGCATGAGAAGGTTGAAAAAATTGTGTATAATAAGTGAGGATGTAGCGCCCTGTTTAACGCAATGGGTCATTATGATAGATAACAAATACATTTATTTTGCCGATAAACCATCACCTCAACTAAGATGGAATTAGCCACAAGCAGTTCTCAACTTTGAAAATAAAGATGAACCAAACTGCAGAGGAAGACACTCATAAATAACAATCGTCTCACTTGAAACACAAAGCTTATGAGGATTATCATTTTGTCTGCCTTTTATGCTATTACTTAATTCCCATTATATCTTTCTAATGGAAAAATAATAACATAACTTTTGATAACATCAACTGGGTCACTCAATTTTTCCCCCAGGTTATCATGTCAAATTTCAGAAGGTGATGAAAGTCAAAGTAAATCAATAGCCCTTTTCAGAGGGGTGCCTGGTCCACAAAGTCCAGTTGACAGTATAAGTATATACACATTATGAGCACATGTACATTTTCAGTATGAAATATAAAAAGAGAATGCATTGAGAAGAACAGTGTCATTAAGTAGATTTACCTGCAGGACTTAATATGTCTTCAACAATCATATTTGAGTTTTGTGGTATCTGAACTGTCGGTACTGAAGGGGGTTGAACACTTGGGGCCTGAAACAGAGAACAAACCAATATAAATATAAATGAAGAAATAGATATACCGTGAAACTCTTTAATTATGACACCTGAAAATGTTTCATGATTCTATTGCAGTGAGGATGTTGTTATTGAGAAATCAGTTCAAAAAAACATTCATTATAAAATAGAAACCAAAACTATAAACATGATTAGGAAAAAATTCTTAGTAAATGAATAACACTCTGCAGCTGTAGAACGCCTAGAGCCATTTCATGGGATAAGCGCTATACAAGTTAGCTTCATTGTTACTGTTATTATAATTAGTATTAGTTAAGTTTGTCAACTTATGTACTTTTATAGTTGAGTATTGCTATTTTGATCTTTTAAGCATATCATTTTTTAATGTGTAAAGCACCTAGAGCCAGTAAGGATTGCATTCTATAAAAATTAACTCCATTATTATTATTACTGTTTAATCTTCAGGAGTGTAAATGAAAACATCTCAAAAGTGTTCATGGCTCAAAAAAAGCTCACATTAGATTTAAATCTAAAAATAGCCGTCTCTGGACACACAACTTTACCTGAACATCATCAGGAGAGGAAATATCCTCAAGGCTATCAACAGAGGAGGTCTTGCTTTTAGTTGATCTTGCATCATACAAATCGAAGGGTAAAGATAGCCGAGCATTCACAGCAATCAAAAGGTCCCGCCTAAAAAATGTAAAAAAAATAAATTACAAACATGAAGTGCTATAAATAGACGATTTTATTGAAACCAATCACACAGATTCTGTGTCTTCTGCCAGTTTCAGTTGGTTGCAACACAAAAGGTCTATATGGAAGGCACGTCCCACATTAGCCTCCTTGACTAAAGACCATGCCAGTGGAAGTTAATATGCTTCACTGGTCTCTCGCATGCAAGGCCCTAAGGCCACACCGCCTTCTGTGAGCGTAAGTGAATGCAAACTAAATCTTAATGACAGCAAGTATATATTCATAGTAGATTGGTCTAAAGGCATACCCTTTTGGCTTTTTATGAAGATGGGCTATCAAAGTGAAGCACTGAAGTTTAATTATTCATGCTTTAAGCAAACACATAACAAACAATTTAAAATTATTAAATCTTTGCCGTAAATGATCTTCTATGGAGAAATAACCTAGAAATGGTAAACCTTTTTTCAGTAGAAAGTTGGAAATTGTCCAGATGTCCAAATAGTTGGAAAAACTTGTCTCATTAAACCCAGGGGGGGGGGGGGGGGTAAATGATGACGTTTGGGAATATCATAAAATATGCATGATCCAGAAATAAATTTGTTCCTGCTATTTCAAGCTTTACCTTGGGTACTAAGAAGATGATAACTGAAGAGAATATTCTTAAGAATAAAAATGTTCAGGTATTCTTGTCTTAAAAAGGGTAAACAGAGATATGAAAAGACCAAAGAAATCACCTTGATGTCATTTCCTGCACTTGCTCTTCTATCTGCTGGTTTTCTCCTTTCAAGCGATGCAGACAAGTAAGAAGTGAAGCAACTGGAAAAAATGTTTGTATTGTAAGTAAATCTTATAATAAGATAGGAAAAATCATTGCTTTTTCTTTAAGTTGAGGAAATATTATGATGACCTAGCTAATTAAGTACTGCATATTGAACCATTACTATTTAATTATTGGTAATTTTTATATATAATTATTTTGAGTAGTAGAGAACACTTTCCCCCTTTTCTTATTGCTTCATATCCCTTTTCTTACTCAATTGACCCCCATCCCATTGATAACAAAGTGCAGTTCAGTTTTTGTACATGCAGAATACATTAAATAATCATTATATAATTATTTTTTCCATTTCTCCTCCTTTATCTGTATGGAAAATAAATAAATGAGTAGTCATTTGCTATGATCTCTGGGGTGACAGGGATAAAAGTTAGATTTAGAGCACTACTAGGAAGGGTTAACATGATTACTTAACACAAGAAGTGTGCTGATACTCTTGTTATAGTATAAGTGACAAAATCTGTACAATTTTGCAATAATTTATATTTTGAAAAATAACCTGATACAAGTTTTCTAAAACATAACTTACTGACGAAAAACAATTGGTCTGTGGGTGAATCGATAAATTACAACAGTCTCATAATTATAGCATGGATAAAATCTTTGTTAACCATACTTATCTCAAAAGCAACTCTTAGTTGATAGATTTTTCTTTAATCACATACTTAGATCAGTGCTGTGGATTATGTTTGCTCTGTATTTCAATATGGATTAAAAATACACTTGTAATGATCAATTGAATCAGAACAACTTTCAGTCCTACCAAACTTTTATCTTTATTCTCTCTATTGTGCTAGCTTGACAAAGTTCTGGTTCAAATCTGGTAGATAAGCAGCAAACAAAATTGACATGAAGCACTCAATGTCATGAGAAGTTATCAAAAGCATTTAAAAATAATACTCTTCCAAAATAAGCCATCTGGTCGACCAAGTTGGAGGCTGAGCATCATATCTACACCTTGCATCATATTAAACAAATTCTGTTTAAAACATTAATCTAGGGACATTGAAAAACATGTTTGATTGAGACAGTGATTTAATTATAAGAAAAAAGGTCATGACTGACAAAATAAGCAATATGGCATAAAGAAAAACAACACACATTTGCTGATCTTACTATCACAATGTTGGCCATGTTCCATGAGAAACTGTGCACCTTGTTCCCACTGTTTCTCCAAGAGATGCTCCATAGTTAAAGGAAAATCCCTACAATAAGAAGAAAAATTACAAAGAGGCAACACTTAATTAATATGAAAAGGTAGTGATCATAAATAACTGTGTTTTTTTAAAGTAAAAATAAATCAGTTTGAAATTGAAAATTCTTCTCAAAACTCAACAATCTATTGTTTGCTATATCTTTATAATGCCCATCCAAAAATTGACTTAAACAAAGGACAAGCATTTTTTACAAAATTTTGTCCTTGATATAATAGTTTCTTAGATTATTTTCAAACCATGCACTGATAAAAGAAGTTGAAAGGGGTAAAGAAGTCTAAAAAATCTCAGTGTATGCAAAAAGAATAATACTGGACTTCAATCCAGAACTTGTAAAAAAGGTAAAAAATTGTTTTAAAAGTATAAATTAAAGTAATTGGCCACTTTTTGGCAGACAATATCTTAAAGCACCTTAATTATGAATGGAATATGATTGATATAAAAATAAACAGCAATTAACTTCATCAAACACTGGGTCATTGAGACCATCTTTATATGAGTACGACATGCTGGACATCATTGCATGGCTCGGTCAGGATACCATTATTATTTGAAGTACTATATATTTGGTTTCAAAATTATGCTTTATTTGCCAAAAACGGTATACATTAAAGTTAAAAGTTTCAGAAATTTCTCTTAATGGATTTCTAATTTTGGATCAACACCTACCTTTACTTGCTCAGTATGTCATATTGAAAGGAATAGATTTGTTTTAAACAAAATCTGTTCAATTGTATAGATATGGAACCATTTCTGTATTCTCAATTTTTATCATAAAGAACAGCTTTATTCAGACTGGTTTAAAACTGTTTTACACTTAATTTCAAAGACTCTAATTATAGCAGATTCCCTTCTCATGGATCAAAAGCACCTATCTATTACATATCAAATGGCAAAATGTAAGAGCCACTTACGGGCAGTGGTCTTGAGCTAGCCTTGTTGGTCCACTGAGCTGACTAGGAAAAATTTTGGGTGGAGGCACAAGTGGTATACTGTTCGGAATAGCACAATTGTCTGTGGGAGAGAAAGTATTGGATTAAATTAAGAGCAAAGAATTACATGTTGAAGAATTTTGTCACTTTTCTTATGTAGGTCTAAAGGATGACATTTTTAAAGAGAGTTCTAGTGAAAAGTAGAGCCCCCAACTTCTTTTAAGAGTCTATATACAACTTCAATTAAAGGTTATATGAAGAGCTTCATCACAAAATGCATTATGCACACATTTGAGGTATGAGAAACAGGATATACACATTAAAACAAAAAACAACATTCCAACATTTTTGAGAAACATTATTTTATGTAGAAAAATTGGTTTAGCCGTTAACAAATGTTAATAAGTAATATACAGCACAAATAAGTAAACTTTGATTTTTACACATATTGCATTTCGGAAAAAAGTTCTTGATATGTTGGTTGAGTCTAAAATGCATGTTCATTATCATGACCTTTTAAAGACATATTGTCCAGGTTTTATTAATTTGAACTTGGTGTACAAATGCTAAACCACTCACAATGTGTATCGCCCTCAATCAAACATAACACCACCTGCTAATTGACACAGTCAGTCCATCCTGGCTACACCATCATTTTTTATGTTCTTGCCGTGTTTTAAAATAACTTTACTGTACAAAGCATGACGTTGGCCCATGACTTTCTTTGAGGATCTGCAAGTTGAGGCTTTGCCGGGACCTTGCCCAAGATCAAGATGGTTTGAGATATGCACTTGAATAGCCAAGTCTAGCCTGTGGCTCGCCATGGAAACAGCAACTATAAATTATTTATTCTGATGGCATGTGCTAAAGGAATATCAGGTAATTGACTTTCAAAATATGAAGATCTCAAGAAATGTATTTTTCTATCCTGGTGATTGGTGTAGTGTCATCCTTTCATAGCCAACAAACGAAGAAAAAATAACTATCACTTAACAATAATCCTGTTAAAATAAATTTCAGAATAAAAGATATTGGCATTGCATTTGAAAAGGATCTTGAAAAATGAAGTCATCTTGATTGCTGCTGTCTAGTAAATTCTAACCTTGCGTAGAGAAGCTTGGCAGAGATACATGTCCAGGTGCACTCAAACTCTGAAAGTAGGGGCTGCCACCAAATATACTTCCACTGAATTCATGTGGTCTGTTAGAGGATAAGAGAAATTGATACAATTTTTTTATGGTCTGGATTAAGCATATCCAAAAGCAAAAGTCTAACCAAATGTGAATAAGAAGCCATTGAGAAAATTTGAAACAGAACATGACTCCAGATTCCTGGGAAACTAGTTACAGTAAAAGAGTCTCCCGTAGAGTAAATTTCAATTAACTCTACTTTACTTCAGCACCCAGGCGAAGCAAGGAAGAGTAAATTGATGACAGGTTACAGTAATTGTTTTTCGAATCTGGAGTCATGTAACAGAATGCCATTGCTTGCATTCTGTCCTGGTTTTGCTTTTAAAATTTACATTCTATTGCGATATGCAATATATTTTTACAAATATTTTTTTAAAATATGTCCATACATTTCCTATTTTTGACTAATAGTTTAAACCTAATATATTTAATCAGAAGTATCACTCACCCTGATATGTTTGAAGACTGCCCACTAGGTGAAGGTTCAGGTTTAACATTTGAACTCCTTAAATCTCGCTTACGCTTTGCATTACTTTTTTTGGTATCTTTGATTGGCTTTGATATAGTCGTTGATGTAATGGAACTACGCATGCTTCTTTTGGATGACATTCCCTTTTTTACCCCGCTGAAAATAAATGAAGAGAGTCAAGTTTTCGGAGGGAAAAGAAATATACAGCAAAAAAATTAAAACAATGGGAACTTATGTAGTCAAAATATAATTCAAGTATGAAGCTGATACATGAAAAAATCACACAGTAGTAAATTTATTGGGTCTCAGGGATAACTCTTTATTTTGCTGAGAAGACCTATTTCCATTTTTCCGTGCATGATATCAGCCAAGCTTTTAAATCAACCAGCTCATAGATATCTGATTCAGAACCTTTGAAGTACTCTGTGGATTTTGTGCACCTCAAAATAACAGTCTGAAATTTCAAAAGATCGACACACAAACAACACATAAAATCTAAGCAGCTTACCTGGTGGATGGCGCCTTCTCTTTCACTTTGTTTGATTCTGCTACATCATCTCCAACATCAATCTCAGCCATTTTCTCACATGGAACAGCAGGCTCTGGAGGTGGGTTTTGCTGATTAGATACATCAGACATAGACATGCTAGACGAAGGTTCCTGGCTATGGTCGCTGCTACAGGCCTTCACATCTTCACCCTCATTTGGATTTGGAGACACCACTGAACTTGCAGTTGGAGACATCACTGAACTTTGATTCGGAGACATCACTGAGCTTTGATTTGGAGACATCACTGAACTTGGATTTGGTGAAAGCACTGAACTGACGTCAGAAACTTCACTGTAACTTCGGCTCACTCGGCCAGGTTTAGGGAGACCTTCGACTTCACCATTTTGTGGCAAAGATGGAGGAAGGGCGTCACTTGTGCTACTCACTGACTGGTCTACTTGAGGACTTTTTACCTCTTTGATGGCAGGACTAGTCACAACCTGAAAGAAAATATGGAATGTGTTCTAAAATATTAAACACTACACCAATTGTTCACTCCCTCAACTTAAAAATTTGGGCTTGATTTAAAACGATTAGGATCAAAAGAAGTACAAAAATATCGGGGATAAAAATTGTTTCTTTGGCGCCACTGGAAATAATTTATTAACACTGTTTCTTTTGACTTTTTGCATTTTTAAGATAAAACCTCTTTTTATACGATAAGACTTGTGGATGGAACATACAAAAGCTTGCTCTTTCCTTATCCAGGTTGTTCGTATGTCTGATTTTCTCACAATCGAAACTAATTCCTCTATCATCAAAATCTTAGTATTCATGCAGTGTCAACAAATACTGCCACAGCCAGTGAGGCGTGGTAGCCCTCTGACACTTCACAGAATATTGAAAAGTAGAATGAAAAAGACATGCTTTTCAAGACAAAACATGCCTTAAAGTATGTACTGTTAAAATGATAAAATGAGCGGTTAGATAGAAAGATTGATGGCAGCCGAGTTTTGATGGGTTTACATGTTTGAATGGAAATCCCATAATCAGATTTAACTTGCACAAATTTATTGTGCATATTGGTCAATCATATAAACCCAACACACATTAATTTTTACCTGGTGTATCTCAAATACAGAAAAGGAATGTTGCTTTTTAAAATAAATTGTACAAGATTAATGACATGATAAGAATAAACACAAAATTAACTCCCTCATCCCAACCTCTTTAAATACACAAATAAAAAAACGTTTTAGTTATCAGTGATAGATAACATAATTGTAAGCAATGGTCAATAAGAGGAAACATACCTTAGGATCTTGGTTTCTAAGAATTGTAGGGTTCTTTTCTGGACTAGACTCTGGGGTGCTATTATCATTCTGAACGGGTCTAAAGGCTGGAATAGTCTTAACGTTTGAGTGACTTTTCTGAGGAGGCAGATAAGTGGTAGATAGTAAACAGAATAGTTTACAAAAATAGAATGCAGATTGTTATGATATGTCCCCCACACAATCACCATATTTAATTTGAATGGAAACAAATTCAAACCACACTTACAACTTTTTTTCATCTTTGTGACTGGTTAGTTTTCAACTCTTTGAGTTCACAGTAATTTATACCAGTGCTTTCCCTCCAAAAGCACACCTTTTTGGCAATCAAAAAATCATAACAGATTCAGATTTGTTCATTAGGCAATAAGCCAATTCATTAACAAATACAAATGCAGTAACAGATGTATCATGAGAATATTTGAAATCAGGTTTCAATGATCTATTGATAAAACAAACAGAGATAACAACTATCTGGTTGACAAATTAAAAAAGTAGCAGTGCTGACAATAATCACATAATCAATGACCTTGTTAGTAAATATTTACCAGTCTCTTATAATGATGGGTACAATAACCACAGTATTTCACATTTGCATAGCTGCCTGTCACTTCACAAAGCAATCCCTGACCTTGAGCACTGAAAAACAAAAATCCAACTTAATCAAAATGTTAAAAATGAACCCTATCATCCATCCATCCAATATTTGCGGACTATAAAAAGCTGAATATTAGTATTTTTACAGTTGATACTTAGGGGCTTATTAAAAGCATTACACAAGAACTAAAATATAACAGAATTACTCTTGACTTCCATATAAGCGTAGGGGTAGGGCTGTTATTTTGGTCAAATTATTTACAGTGCCAATTGTCCTGCATTTACAGGCAGAATCAAGGATGCACCTTTTGTTTGGACACAGGTATGTTTACACAGCACCACCTGTAGTTAGCTTAACACCAGACGAATTTTCAGCAATCATCCCATATTAACAGCAGTCAGTTAGTCATGAAGTTGTATTGACAATAACTGGAACACATACAGGACACAACACAGTTGCAGAAAGAGAGACATGTCTTTCACACTTGATGATCATGTCTCTATATTATCTTATTACAGTGCTGTTTATATACCAGCTACTTTCTTACATGATTAATGTATGGTTTTAGTACTTAACATAAATATATGCATAATTATATTTACAACTAGACAAACAATAATCATGACCAAGAATATGGTTTTTAATGGAACCTTATTATTTAAATTAAAATAATTTGACCATAAAAATATCTTTGAAGAGCCAATTTTAATTTTGTGCATCAATTTAAATAGTATTAATTTCAAGACTTGATTACTTCCCTGAAAGGACTTCACTGTTGTTGGTAAGGGAAACAATCAAATAATTCATATAAGAAACATTCATAGGTTCCCTAAACTAAGTATTATTTATTGTTGGAGGGAATACTTTTTGGTTTTGAAAAATCAAAATATTCAACTTTGAGATGCTGTGTTGGTATGGCTTTTCTTGTGTTACACCAACCCTTTGTAGCTTTTTTTTTTTTCTATTTAAAAAATCATCTCAGTATTAGAACAAAGAAAAAAAAGGCACTGAGGCTTCTGGTCAGATTATCTAATACTAACTGCATGTCTTTCATTGCATTTTTATGAAAGTAGCTTAAACTTAGCATCAACTTGATTATAATGAAGAAAATTACATGGTCATATTTAAAGTTTTTAGATTTCAGACCGGTGAACTTAAGATTGTCTAACAGGTACTCTTATATGGTACAGGTACTTTTATTCAAATTTGGATTTTTCCGACAGATATTCTTATTTGGAAGTCAAGAGTATATCCTAAATACTTATTTTTTAACATGCATTATTATGAAACTATGCCAAGCTTAAACGGTAGCTTGGAACAGTCAAGGTTCTTGGAAATCCAAATTTTTCTACCAGAGGAAATTCTTGTAAGATTTTTCTCAGCAGAAATCCCCAAAAGTAGAATAAGAAGCAATCTATTGCCTAAAAAGTCTGTGCTACATACCATGTAACATGAAAATACATCTTGCAGCCATTGCGGTTGCACTGCATACAGGCTCCAGTTGCAGCTTTGGTGTCACGCTTTTGTTCCTCACAGATGTAACATATCTGTTAAAAAAGAAAAATACATAAATTAAAATAAGTGAAAATGAAACTTTAAAGAAGATAAATCTTTTTGTTCACAAGTTTATCAATCCATTTAGAATGAAAGAAAATGTTACACTTTAAGAACTTTAACTACACTTGCATATATATATATTTATATACATAAGGAGACCATGCAACGCTCAGGGTAAGGAAAGCTAAGGGAAAAAAACATAAATAAATAAAACAATGTCAATTTACCTTGTTGAATCGATCCTGAGGAACAGATATAAGCACAATGGGCTCCATAGTTTGAACATTTGCAAACCATGCTTCTGGGATGTATAACGCACAGACCACATGACACCAACCTGCAGTATTATAGGAGAGAAAATTTGATGAAATTATTCAAATATAATAAATAATCAGGATGAAAATGTTTTGGAGTATTCACATCTCAAATACCCTATCTTCCAAGTTCTGAAGGCTCTGCTTATTAGACCAGATAAAATAAAACAATAGATGTTCATCACTTTGTTCTGAAAAACATAATGAGATATGAGCATTTATTTTTATCCGTCCCAAAACCAGAGTTGCCAACCGTCTGAGACAGCACCAGGGAGATTTGAGTAAAAAAACAGGGAGATTGGGATAAAAAACAGGGAGATTTTTAGCGCGGCAAAAAATGACAAAAATGTACTCACCACAGCTTAGACCTACCCTTGATACCCCCTTTTTTAATATCCATAAAGAAATCACACAAAAGAT
>JAUUEB010333556.1:0-12613 GCA_032362205.1 Clione limacina
ATACTTCTAAAACAAACTAACCCCCCCCCCCCCCCCTGAAGTAATATGTAACACTTGTTATTGTCTTATAATCCTCAGTATTGTATGCTGGAGACCTAGCTTGTGTTTGAACTGTGCCTTTGGAGGGTGTGGCCTGTGCAGTTCAGAAGGTAAACATTCATATTCAACAACACTTACTTACTTACGAACTTACTTACTTACAGCTCGCGTGCCAATTGCCGAAATTGAAAATCCGGCACGGTTATTAGGCTGGCAAAAAATGCCGATCGGCATCGCGGCAGCAAAGTTTCTTTTTCATGTATATTCCACTATTAATAGACCAAAGTAATGTGATCTGTCATCTAGGCACTCTTATTAGGCAGGGTAATGAGTGCCTAGGGGCTAAATGTCATCTAGGCACTCTTATTACCTAGGCACTCTTAAAGGAAAGGTGAGAGTAGGAGCCCCTTTTTAAAAAAAAATCGTCTACAAAGGAGCTTTTTGCTTAATAAGTAGTATGTAACACTTGTTATTGTCTTATAATCCTCAGTAGTTGTATGCTGCAGGAGGTTGTGTTTGAGGCCCCAAGGATCACAGAACCCTGTGCAGTTCAGTAGGTAAACATTCTACAACACTTACTTTATTACTTACTTACATACAATGCCAATGCGGGTGGCAGTCTATGGCCACAGCCATGTTTGGCAGTGGGAGAGGGCTGTCAAACACTCAAGAAATCAAGGATTTCCGCCAAACACAAATGTTAAATTCTACGGTGGGAGCGGTTTAACACTACATCAAGCCCGATTCTACCAACGAGCACAGATGCGCCGTTTCATGCCTCATGTCATTGTCCTCATGATCGGGGACAATGACGTTGACCATTTTAGCCCGCGTCGCGTAACTGACGGTATACTGGAGCTGGCCCGCCATATGAGCTCCAGTATTCCGTCAGTTATTAAAGTAGTTATACTACAGATTTTGCCACGGTATGTTAGCTCAAGAAATAGTCCTGAAGTAATTGACAATTACAACAATAATGCTAGTATTATCAATAACAATATATATCAAGCAACTGTGGGAGACCAACATCCCAGACTTTGGTCCTTATCTCTAGGTTATAAATTTCCAAATGGGGGACCAAGATCATTGCGGTCGTACATTAGCCGCCGAACAAATTACATAGATGACCGTGTCCATCTCACCGAGGCAAAGTATAGAAATCTTTCAGGGCCTGTTAATGGAGCAATATTACATCTTCAGAATACCTACAACAGGCAGAGACATTAGTTCCGGGTGTATAGAAGGGTATACCTCCCACATGTACTAAGTGTTCAGATTTTTACGCTTAGAAAAAAATGAAAAATGGAACACCACGATAGAAAATGCGCATACGTGCCAAGATAGTCCAACCCCCCCCCCCTGCTAAGATTTTTAAAGTTTAAAGCCCCTGCTAAGATTGTTTAAGTTTAGATACTTCAACCTTTCTAGTTTTCAAAAAAATAAGTACCAGGCATGAATTCTGAAAAAAAGAGCACCACCATAGGACCACTTTTCCGCGAAAATTAAAATCCGCGATGCGACAAAATCGCCCACCAATGAAAATCCGCGGACAATACCTGTTTCATAGAATATTTTTCTCCGTGCCATCATATTGCACATATTGTGCACTTTTGGAATGAAAGGCATTTATCGTTTGTTTTTCTTCTCCGTCTTTGTATTGACCACATTGTATCAGCTTCTAGTGATAATATGTGCACATTTATTAATATCGTTAACAGGGGTGTATATTCTTCAAATTCCCCCCCCCCCCTGGGGGGAATTTTTTCAAAACATTTGAAGAATATACACCCCTGCAATGAAGGGAAGGGGAAAAAGAGGGAAAAGGGAAGAAAAAAGTGAAAGGGCAAGGAGAAAAGGGAAGGAAAAAGTGAAAAAAAAGGGGGGAAATGGAAGGTAAAGAGAGAAAATGGAAGAAATATCGCTAAATGGTGGGGAAGGTTTTCAAGAGGGGGGGAATTTTTTCAAAACATTTGAAGAATATACACCCCTGATCGTTAAGAAACGTTAAGGGTTTGTGTCTTTATACATACAAATAATATCCTTTTCTTCTGTAATAAGAAGTTCATCCTTATTTTAATTTTAGAGCTAAAATCATTGTGGAATGCTTTTATTTGTATCCTAAAGTTTTACTGATTACTGCATCCAATTGGCTACATATGAGGAGTTTGAGGCGATTCTGAATTTGTATACAAATTGAGATAATGGCGGGGTGTTTAGACATGCATAACATTGACTATGCATATGTGAATATGTTTATGGAGTGACACAACCCCTTACTGTATCTTAACATCAATGTGCTTTTTTTCACACAAAAACTAGATTTTTACCCAATTTCAGCCTATTATGCAGTGCGGTTGTAATTTTCTTTTTTACACTCAATTCATTCAATCGAACTTACAGGAATGGCTGCTAGTAGTCTACAAATAGAAGGCTACATCTTCCATCGGAACAAACAAATGAAAACAACCGTATGGTGGCGCTGCAGTGGGTATAAAACCATGGGATGCATGGCTAAGTATAAAACTTATTTAGATGGATCACCGGTTAGTCATGATCAGTTCTTAATTCATACATGTAAAAAAAATATTGAAGATCAAAAGTTAAATATTTGTAATAGACCTAGTGACTTGACATGTAGCGTTGAGTCGAAACATGTAGAATTGTGTAGTGAAACTGAATCCCTTTCTGTAGATCAAAAGTTCTGTAATAGATCTAGTGACTTGACATGTAGTGTTGAGTCGAAACATGTAGAATTGTGTAGTGAAACTGAATCACTACCTGATTTGGATTCTGATGACAGCCTTAATGTTGCTGAGCCAAAAAAAGTTGACACAGACCTATTTTCAATTAATGCAGACTCGCACACCAATGTTGCTGAGAAAAAAATAGTTGACACAGAACTATTGTCAATTACTAATCACCCACTTGGTGACTATCAAGACAATTGTCCAGATTTGGACTATGATAATGACAGTCTTAAAAGTCTTTCTTCGATGGGGTTCCCAATGAAACAAGACACACTCATTAATGTAGATGAGCCAAAAGCAGTTGACACAGACCTATTTTCAATTTCTCCAGACTCTCACAATAATGTTGCTGAGCAAAAAATAGTTGACACAGAACTATTTTCAATTACTAATCACCCACTTTGTGACTATGAAGACAATTGTTCGGATACAGACAGTAGCCTCTTAAGCTTAAGCTCGATGGGATTCAATATTAAAGTCAAGCAACACAATGTTGAGGGATCCAACAAATTTGAAGATAAAGATGTGAATGATTTCCTGAATGGTCTCAGTACCGCAGTAGAGGAAGATATGGAAGACTCTGATTTAAAATCAAAGGGATCACCCTATCCATACCAAGACATACTAAACTACCTTATCAACAAAAGATATCCAGAAAACATGGATAGACGTAGAAGGCATCGGATAAGAATCATGTCTACTAAACACACAGAGCAAAATGGGAAACTTTACTATATCAACAGCAACAACTCAGCATTGACAGAAGTCATTTGTGATTTGGAGGCTCAAATCAACATTATAGACAAGATACATCAAGGTCTTGGAGAGAACAGTACTGCTGAAGCCATGGGGGGGCATATTGGATCTCGTAAAACTATAGAAAAAATCAAGGCCAGATATTGGTGGTTCAACATGTTTAAAACAGTTGAATCCCGGTTGCAAACATGCAAAAAATGTCAACAGAATCAAAGCTTCCCAAAGCTCGACAGGCCACCCCTTCAGCCCATTCCCGTGCCATCCCTTGAAATGGCACAGATTGGTGTGGACATTACTAATCTCCCAGAGACCGAAGATGGCTACAAACACGTAGTTATGGCTGTAGATTATTTCACAAAATACCCTGAAGCAAAAGCATTAAAGGATAAAACTGCCATATCTGTAGTCATCTTTATATTTGAAGAAATAATCTGCAGATATGGGTGTGTGAAAATACAGATTACAGATCAAGGCAAAGAATTTTGTAATGAAGTTTCAAAGGAACTTCACAAAAGAACCGGAGTGGACCACCACGTAACTTCGGCGTATCATCCGCAATCAAATGGTCTTGTAGAACGACTAAACAGGACAGTCAAAAATGCATTGATTAAAAGTTTAGATAAAGATAAGGACTGGGTTAAAGATTTACAGCCAATGCTATTTTCCTACAGGACAAGTCAACATTCTTCAACACGCATATCGCCTTATGAAGCACTGTTCCACAAAAAACCAATCCTACCCATTGACATTGAACAAGAGTCCAATGATGATTCTGATGCTTTTGAAGAAGAATTTAGTGCAGCTTTCATGAAAGAGAAACTGGAAGCTTTCACAGGGATCAGGGAAAATCTAGTCAATACCATAGCTTCAAATATTGAATGTGCTCAAAAGTCTCAAAAGGCCTGTTATGACAACCAGAGTTTGAAAAAACAATTCAAGCTTGGAGATGTTGTCCTGGTAACTGATCAAAGGAGATTAGACAGAAAAGGTGGTCGTTTTACTGACAAGCGCCAAGGTCCATATACTGTCGTTGAAGTATTTAGTAAAAATCTTGTAAAGCTGAAATCGGAAAAGGGGGTCATAAAGAAGAAGTTCAACACAAAAAACTTGACCAAGTTTAAAACAAGATCAGAACCAAAGAGCAAGTCAGAAACAAATGCAGAACCTACACTTTTGGTCCCTGCAGAGAAGGGGAAAAAAGTTGTGCGGAAAAAATCCTTAAAATTGAAAAAACCATCAAAGCCAATAAAAAGGGAAGTGGCAAAAGTTTTGGAAAAGAAACACAAGGACAAGAACAGTGACCCTAAAATAGGTGTGCGGAAAAAATCCAGTAAATTGAAAAAAAAATTAAATGGTGCTAAGCTATCAAAGCCAATAAAAAGGGAAATGGCAAAAGTTCCGGAAAAGAAACCCAAGGGCAAAAACAGTGACCCTAATGTAGATGAACCGGAATGTAGAAATATTGAACACATGACCTTTATACCCAATGAAAGTGTTTCTACAACGATAGTTGTAAAACCAGAAGCTGTGCAGGACCAATCCTTAAAATTAAAGAAGACTGTAAGTAGTGCTAAGCCATCAAAGCCAATGAAAAGTGAAATGGCAAAAGTTCTGGAAAAGAAACCCAAGGCGAACAAGAAAATTGTTGCTAGTAATATAACTTTTGATGTTGCGGACATACTGTCCACTTATGCTGCTGATCCTAATGCTGATGAAATTGAATGCACAGATATTGAATACAAGACTTTTACATATTCACCAGTGGGCGAGCAATGGCAAAAAGACATGTGTGCTGCATTTGGATGGCCGCTTGAAAAGATTTCTAAATCTGATACAGTTACAGATGAACAGAATGTTGATATCAACAGGCGTCCAAATAAGCATATACATACCATTGGTGATGGAAACTGTTGGTATAGGACAATTTCACATATTACAACAGGGCATGAAAAAAATTATCAAATAGTAAAAAATACCATCATTGAATACTTGAAGATCAACAAGAAATTTCTCCATCAACATTTTCAAGAACATCCCTATTCACTCCATGAAGTTTGTAATAATGCCAAAATTGATAATCCACTTGAGGACCAAGAATGTGTCATGCAGGAGGACCAAGATCTGCCTGAAGAATTCATTACTGAATTAATGTATCAGCATGAGCACCATAAACCAATTATTTGGCAAGATTTCCTAATTACAGAGATGACAGCAGCTATGATGAAAACACCCTATTTTCTGTATGATCAAGTGAATGGAAGGTGGACATCTGTTGAAAATTCTCATGCAGCTGACTTATGGAGAAACCGCCACAAGCTCCAAGAGTCTTCCAGCATGACATCCATTCAACCGGCAAAAAAAGAGGCTTTATACATTGAATGGCAAGAGCAGTCTCATTTTGAACCAGCGCATAATGGACTGCAGAGGAACCGCAAGAGGAAAGCCATTCATGATGCATAAAACAACTGTTAATACCCCTGGTGGCGCATGCTTCCCACGGGTTACTTTACTTTTTTACTTGGCTGTTCATGGGGGGGGGGGGGGTGATTTGGCATATACCGGGCCACATACTGTAGAACGGGTATTTTTCGGAAGGGGGTATTTTTCGGAATTTTCGAAAAAAAAATCCGAAATTTACTATTTTCCGAAATGTTTCCGTAAAACTTTCAAACCATTGGTTTCACGGAACAACAGCGCACGCACGAACTAAATAAAAAGGGAAATCATAATGCATTGCGGTTAGATGTCCCGATTTAATGAATACAAGTAGTGACACATGTTTTCGCTGACGTTATGATAGTAGGCCTACTATTTTGCGGAAATTGGGTGCTAGTACTGAGAACCTTTGCGTTAGCCTTTCTGCTGAATTTACTTTTATTAGAATTGGTAAGAATTCTACATCTGCGAATTCCGAAAATTCGGCTTTTCCGAAAACCCAAATTAGCCAAATTCCGAAAATTATACCATTGTGGTCTACTTCACAAAATTTGAATTAACACTTAGTACACCGTGTACAAAATGTATGCTTTGGGTGGTCTACCGTCGCAAAACGATTGTACACCTAGTACACAATGTACGAAGCGTATTTCCTTTGGCAATATCGGGCAGGAACTTTTTATACAGACTCTAACATTTAGTACACTGAGCAGGGGGGGGGGGGATTCCATACAGTCTAGACACCATGCGTACTAACTGGTATTTTCAACCTTTTACCACCACCCCACCCTTTGTCTACCAGTTAGTACCCTGGTACTATTTTTTTTCTAAGGACCCACCCACCCTCTATGTTTACCCGCTAGTACCCTAGTACTAGGGAGCATCAAACGGCCCATTAATTTGAAAAAAATAATCGAATCGTCTACCAGTTAAAACCCTGGTACTAACTGTAATTCTTTTTTTCTAAGGACCCACCCACCCTCTATGTTAACCCGCTAGTACCCTAGTACTAGGGCGCATCAAAAGGCCCATTAATTTGAAAAAAATAATCGAATCAGCCCTGATTTTTTTTCGGTGGTCAGAATCTCTAATATAGACATTCTCTGATAGTTACAATAATTCTAGCTTAAGTCTAAGATCCAATGATGCCTTTAATACCCCAGACTAATATATCATACACTTTGTGCTGGGGTTCCTTATGGGAATGGTAGATTGGCCAGCCAGTTGGAGGATGGTTCTGTTGTGTCTAGGGGAGAGGCACTAGCATATTGGCATACCCAATTGTGGGCTACGCATTGTTATTTGGACCCTCGGCCTTGGTCGTATGGTGCTTAGTAAGCGGTAAAGGTATGCTAAATGTAAATCTTCTCTTTTTGTCAGCCACATGGTATCAAAGTTCACCATGATTTAGAGCCATATTGTAATTTTTAGTGCTAATAACTCAAAATTTATTCTTGCTATGTATATGAAACTTTGAGGTACTAACTGGTGATACAATTTTTAACTACTCAACCACCCTTATACTTACCGGTTAGTACCCTGGTACTAACTGGTAGTAATGTTACTCACGCAGCCACCGGTACTAAATGTCATACCTCTCCTGAAAACTGGGTACTAACTGGTAGACCCACCCCCAATAGTTACCAGTCAGTACCCAGGTAATCACTATTTCAGCCATTTCTAGCCATTAATAGACATTAAGACGGAGTCCAACCGCTAGAGAAGACTTTAAATTACTAGAAACCATTTAAACCCAAAAATGCATAGAAATTACCTGAAGAACAATTTTTTCTCTGCTTGGCTCTCGGCAACAAGTTGTACCGTTTCCCAGATAATGACAAATATTTGAAGGGCCCTTTCCCTTTATTGTATTCACTGATCAATCATTGAATTTATTCTCCAACCAATCATCTCCCCAGGCAACAAACATCCCAGAATGGCCCTGGGGGATGTGCTGTCTCTGGCCTCCTTCACAGTCTTTGTCCCCCCCTCCGCCAACACCACAGCCCTGCCCTCTCAGAGGTACAGTGTATACTACCATATTTAACCCTCTCGTCTTCAGAGATTTTCATATACAGTGGAACCTTGATACAGCGTCAATTTTTGGCATATGTGAAAATTGATGTAGTATCAAATTTGATGTTGTATTGAGGTTTAACATATGCAGACTTTTGAATAATAATATGTCTACAATCATTATTTCAGCTCACATACAAACTATGGCATGTTATATTCTACTATATAGTGGAAGTTAACATGGAAACAAAAAACGTATTTCATTTTTAAACACAAAATGGGACTTTTGATAACCCATTTTTTTCATTTACCATTTACTTTGATTGATTGTGAAGATTTCATTTTTCAGATTGATGTTGTATCGAGGTTGAAATATATAAGATAAAAAGGTTTTTGGCTTGCAGAAAAATTGATGTAGTAGCAAAATTGATGTTGTAAATATGACGCTGTATTGAGGTTTAATTAACAAAGATAAAGAAGGAAAAAAATCGAGCATTCTCAAAAATGCTAGGCCTAAATAAATACCAACTTTTCTGTGCCAGAAAACGCACTTTTCATAGATTACAAAGTCTTTCTAAATACAAATAGGCTTAGGACATACAGTGAATAAGTACACTATTTACTTTATACAGGCTTTGCTTTGTTTTTCACAACTTTAAAAGTGTACTGTCAATGGCCCCAAATTGGGCCCAGCCCCGTCTTTGGGCCAAGTAAATTCATTCAGGGGATAAGGCTAGATCCTATGTCGCTCAGACCTTTTGTCTTCAAACCTACCATGTGTTGAAAATGTGATGTCAGCCAGGGAGAGTGGGAGGGGTCTAAGCAACATAGAGAACTGTCAATTCTTAAGATTCAGTCTTTGTTTGTCTTCCCCAGTTGATGAAACATACTGTATGCTTAAAAAGCTCCTTACGAAAAGTGGACGCGGAAGGCCACTGTCAGTACCAACTGTTTCACTTAAAAATCTTCTGTTCATTCAGCTGTATTATTTAAAAGAGGAATGCAATTCCACATGGAAAGACGTAAGTTACCCCCATCCACCCGCCTTCAATGCTTATTTAGGCATATGTGTAGTTTATTTTCTATTTAGGTGGCTCTATAGCTCAGGCGGTTCACGCATCTTGTCTATTGTTCGATCCTCTCAGCGACCGGAAATGGCTTGTGTCAAGGAGCCCCCATGTCGACTCAGCATGTCAGAAAATAAGTACCGGTTTACCGGGAGTAAAGAGAGGCATGGAAAGTAATGAATGGAGATGGGGTACTTTACCATACTTTACTTTTTGATATTTATTGTGTACCTCTCAGGCAAGGTTTTAGTGTGAAATTGTGAGTAAAATGAATTAGGAGTTTTAGAAATAGACTTTGTTATCTTTGAGTATAATAAATACTATACTATGGGCATATTGATCTTCTATAGTGGAAACTCTGCGACGCGTTGTGGACGCAGGTTACACATATTCGGGCATTCCCGATGCACTGTTGCCGTTTATGGACCCAAACCACTCTTTTTTTGTTGACATTTTTTTACCCTTTTTGGACCTTGGGTCTTAGACCTTTGGGCCTTTGAGCTTTTTCCGTAAACGAATTTCAAATTGTCTTCATTTCGGTGAGTGTTGATGTAGAGGTAGTGTGAGGATGTGTATTTTGGTGTATGATAGTGATTTAGGCATTTTTTTTCGACTTTTTTATCCATTCTGATAACAATAATTGGCCCTTCGCCTTGAAACAAAACGTCAACAGACTCAAATTTCCACTTCGCAGATTGTCCCCTATTCATCCATCTTATTATTATAGATTCTTTGTTTCATATTTACACATGGCTATATTTCTTTCCTCAGATACACAACCTCTATACAAAACTGTACCCTGACCAATGCAATATGACTGAAGGTAGACTTCAAGGCATCATATTGAAGAAACATAGAGAACATCACCATCAAGATGATCAGTACTTGGAGATGCCTGGAGATGACTTTGACAAAATTCCAAATGTGCTGACAAGCTTGGGACTTTCCTGTACACTCTTACTTCAACCCCCTGAAACTGTCAACCTTGAACTTTCCCCGGATCTCTGTTTAACAAATTCTGTTATTTTGTCACTAGATTCATTTAGGCAGTTTTTTTATAAGAATAAATGTTGTTTTGTTACCTAACTTTGTATTGTGTTGATTTTTATGACCTCATAGGGTGCCCAAAATCACCTCGATTCGCAACGTGCCGATATTGCCTTATATTGTAAAATTTCAAAATGGAATAGCGTCGCCATTTTTCAACGAATCTTCATGAAATTTTCACAGAGTTCCTAGAACCAAAGCACAAATGTAAAACAGCTTTGCTTTTGTGGATATGTAGCTTTTGAAAAAATGGCTTGTCATACCTACTGATAGTGTAAGGAGATGTCCAAATTACAATATTACACCTTTTTTAATCGGTAGAGATCCCCCTCCGGGCATCAGCTGATGTATGGATGACCCCTGACAGAGTTTACAGACATCTGTTTGTTTTTATAATTTCACAAACTGAAGACTTGCATACGAGTAGCGTTTTCCATTTTGCTTAGCCCCGTTGCCTTTGCACGTAGAATTTTTTTTTTTTTTCATTTTATCCAAGTAAATATTGGAAATTTATATGACTTACAACTTAAGGGCCTTTTTCTACACATTCTTTATCTTAGTATGTGTCACTGGTCACTCCATTTGACCTACAAATTTAAATGTTGGCATGTAATCCCAACATAATATAGAATAGCAAGAAAATAAATAACAATTGTTATATTTCACGATTTTATAGAAATTGAAAATGAAAATCATCTTGGGGAATTCCCCAACCTACGGGGGAACGCTCCGGGGACAAATTGATATACCGTAGAGCGGGGCTACTTTGCATGGTGGAGTTACTTTGCACAAGGTGCTGTTCAAATACATTATTAAAGGGAATCCTCTATACACCTCAAGAACGGATTTTTTTTAAAATCAGGGGTAAACAAGTGTGCCCTTTAAACAAGCAGAAGGAAACACAGAAAAGCAAAGACAGAGGAAGCTGTTCAAGAGCTTTCAGAGTTCCTCAATTCAGACAATCATCAAAGGAGCTGTCCAACACCACTCTCTCCATGCACGTTTTATACGATAGCAACACTATTACTCAAATAAAGCACTTTCTTGTATTCATATTCATATAAAACCAAGGGGAGGGGGTACCTATCTGGCTAGATTGCAATATCAGGTGTGGTGGGTCTAAAAAATTTAAAACATGGGTAAGCTGATATGTGGATGTCCACTGGTCATGAAAGATAACCGAAAATTACGAAGCAAATAATATTGAGTTATTTCCATTCCCTAAGGGGCCATCCATAAATCAGCTGACGCCCGTGGAGGGAGGGTCTGAAAAAAGTGTCCGCAGAGGGAGGGAGGGTATGACAAAAAAGTGTCAGCTGACGCTAAGGGGCTGTTCAAATATGATATCACGCCTAAGAGGGGGTTTGGCAAAAGTGTGAGAAGGGGGTTCTTGAAAAAGTGATATCACACTTTTTTCCCCCAAGTGTAGAAACAGATGGAGAATAAGCTGGTTGGTAGGCTGCCATGAGAGGGAAAATAATAACAATTTGCCAAAAAAAAAAATGTTTCTATGACCGAAATTGTGACATTTGGCCCTTTTTTAAAGTGCCCCTAAACTCACCAAAAATTGACATTTTCAAAAATTATATATTTTTTTCTATTTCCTTTAGTCACATTTAGCCTACATTCCAAAAAAATATTTCTCTATGTCCAAAATTGCGAATTTTGGTCTTAGGGCCCCTAAAAGGGGCAAAAATGCTTAATTTAAAAAATCGTTGAAATCACTCCGTAATGCTGTCAAAGAGACCCTCTGTGCCAAATGTCAAGTTTGTATGTCGATCGGTATGACTTGTAGGGGGAGGGTCAAGCCAGGACGTCAGGGAGGGGGAGGGAGGGTCTAGCCAAAAAAGTCAGGTGACGCACCAACTGTAATTTTGAACAATTTACACGCGGATTTTCTTCTTAAATTACCAAAAAGAAAGTCAATATGAAACCCTGGCGCGTCAGGGTAGGGAGGGAGGGTCTAATGCAAAAAGTCAGGGTGGAGTCAGGGGAGGGTCAGAAAAAGTCCAAAAGTAGAGTCAGCTGTTTTTTGAACGCCCCCCAAAGGAATTACAAAGCAAACACAGAAGGAAGCCCTTTCAGACCTTTCAGAGTTCCTCGCTTCAGCCCATGATCAAGGAGCGGCCAAATAAATAATTAAACTGAAATAAAGTATAGACCAAATTACATCTCTTTGAGTTATGTTATTGTCGAAGATACTGACGAATCACGGAAAAAGTCCGTTGAAACATATTTGTTTTATACACCACGAAAAGGGAGAGGAGGGTTGATAAACCGAATATGACGAAGCAAATAATATTGAGTTATTTCCCTTTCCTAATGGGTCGTACTAATATTGTTTCGAAGTAGTATTTTTACATATTGTCATAATAACTCCCTTTTATTTCATTTTTTTCAGGACTTGGTCTGGAACGGTCCAAATGATATTTTGCCAGGTTTATAGCTGCAGACTGTTTGTTTAGGGCCTCTAGATCATTTTTAATCCGTTGTTATATCCAAATA
>JAUUEB010333667.1:0-12613 GCA_032362205.1 Clione limacina
CGCAATTTGAAGTCAATCAGTTGTATCTTTCTTGAGTTATTGCGTTAACAGACAGACAGACAGACACACACACAGACAAAACGAAAATATACCCCGAGTCACAAATTGTGATCGGGGAACAAACATGAAAACAAAAAACTACCCGAACAAGAGAAATATATAAGTGACATCAGAAGCGAAAATGATGGCACTCACTGACACACTTATTGCAAAGGTTTATTACAGCATTAGTTCTTAATATCCTTTCTAACACACTGAGTCCCAAATGACCGTAACCCTACATCCAATATAAGGAACCCATTAATCACCTAAGAAAACAATACCATATTCCCTTAATGGATGAAGAACCATGGTTTCCTACAGATGTCTGGAAAACAATATTATAGCAAACAATGCTTGACATTGGTGACCAGGGATTTGGCAAAGAGGATTTTTAGGAAGAAGTCGGACAGAATATTATGGGCTCGGTTAGACTCAAGGGCTATGAACGGTAGACACAATGTATACCACTAAAGCGTGCGTAGAATCATTTAATGTTTATACTATTATACCCACACATTTGAATATATATAAGATATTACATAGTATTTATCTTCTTCATCGCATATCTTCTTTAAAGTAAAATCGAATAAAAACACTTGTATTTTATTTACTAGTAAAGTACCCGGCCTTGCCCGCAAACTTAATATATAACGTTTTATTAGCACTTTGACCAAAAGAAGGGAAAAAAAACACAAATTGACGTAGTTTCGAAAAAAACATTGTAAACACCTTGAGTGCTTTAAGAGTGAACAAATTGGTTACGTGTGATAAAGGTTATAAGTGAAACAAAACAACAAAATTGAAAACTTTCCCAAATAGTTTAATCGATACATTCATAACATAACAGTTTGATATCCTCCTTCTTCATAAACCACCCCTTAATCAAGTGTATTAATTTCATGCCTTCCGAATTAAATGAATAATTAGATTTCTAAAATTCCCATCAGTCCCAATTAACTCCATCGACCAGAAGAGATTCAAACAGCTTGGCGCATAATATGATTATTTTACACACAAAACCACTCACAGCCATGAAACCAAAAATCATATTCATTGATGAATTCACTGACACGCACATACACAAACAAAAGCCATTTATCGTGTAGTCGTTTAAAAAGCAATGTTTCAAAATAATTCTTTTCATAAAGATCCTTGCATCAAGATCGATTAAATGACAATGTAAGTTGAAAAGATCAAATAACGGTTTCGATTTCAGCGGCAACAGTTCCCGCGTGAGTGAAAGACCTGCAGTCTTTTGCGCTGCAATGAGCCATTCACAATAACCATAGCTTGAAAAGGCTTATTTCCCCTTACTACTGATTGTGTCCAATATAATCATGTACTTTGCCATAGACTGCAATTAAAAAGTGAGCTCTTGGCTACTTTCCAACAGCTCATGTCTTTCTCACAGACGTTTAATTTTAATGAGTTTGAGGAACTTTTACGTGAAAATTTTCACAGCATGTCAATCTTGTGGACACAATGCCATTTATTATCAAATAATTTATCTAACAGCGTCTGGTTCGGGTTTGCCTTTACAAATAAATTCCACTGGTATTGTGCGTGTCAGCAGTCAGCATAGATACTTGGAATGCCCGCATAAAAATATCGACATTGTGCCAACTATTGACAAGCATTCTGACAAAACATGGGAAATCCATACCTTCTTTGAGGAACTGCCTGGTGCTCCATGTATTTTTAAACCCTTTGTTTTAAAGGTTTTGTCAATTTGTGCAATATTAGTTTATTTAGAAAATGTCACTGTAACCTGCTATTTTTCTATCTTTGTTTTTTTTCTAATCAATATTTTTTTCTGCTTTGTACCGTTATATCGTTTATATCCAATCCGAGTGAATAAAGATTCTGATTCTGTCTTCATAATCATCGTAATATGATTTCAGCAAAGCATAGAATAAAACGTTCCGAGGCCTAAGGCGTCACGGGGGTAAAGCATTAAGATCAATATTGGGAGCTTATAGGATCATTCTTTATCCAGCAATCTACAATATCTCATTAATGCATAAACCTGGCTAGCCGAAGGCTGGAACCAGTTATTGATATGGACGATAGTTCACCAGAGATTTAAAACAATTTGATAAACAACCAGGCAATAAAGTATGAACGTGTATTAGCACATTGTCTGCACTGCTTAATGTATATATAATACCTAAAATGACCCCCTTAAACCATTTAAAATTTAAATATCTTTAAGGCGTAGAATAATATCTCGAATACAATCTTTACTGTGACAATAAGTAGGCATTTCATCTGCAAGATATTTAACAATACAGTGCACACAATTTAAATCGTCTCAAACATATCACCAACACAAAAGGCAACGCTTTCCTGAAAACTAACAAAGAATCAAACAAACAAACAATAAAATAAGATCGCTATGACCAGAAACGAATGTCTACACAAGGGATGTGTTGAGTCCAATATATCTCATCGAATAATTAAATTAAAATCTTGACATAAGACATTCTGAACTCAACATATTATTGCTTTAACGATTTTTAAAATGCCAACATGATGTAAGCTGTGCATATCTTGTGAGGATATTAAGGAGATGTTCAACTGGCGCGTAAGCTGTTCAATTCGTGAATAGCGATTGACTTCTATTTGTTGTCAGCTGATGACACTATTCGAACAAAACATCCGTCTGTTATGATGGATGCTTCCTTCTGTAATTTTGTCTTAAAAATTTTAATGTCTGCCTCCTGGTTAAAATTCTGTTTCTATTTTAGTTTCGCACTGGCCGTATTGTATTTGACCTTTTTCAACGCACTGAGTTGCACGGATTATTTCCGTTATGGAAAAATCAGCTAATAACGGACCAGTTAAACGTATTCCTAATGTGATTACTGAGCACAGAAAGGATCAAAGAGTTAATATAGTTGATAACAGATCGATGAACTCTTTCCATCCATAACATATTATTCGAAATGTTATGATCATATATCAAACGCAAATTTATGTAAAACAAAATATCCTATACGCAAAGTATGATATCTAAGAAGAAGCTCAATCATTGCTTGTGTACACATAAACTGAGGAAATTATATGTGAATAAAGATTATAATCAGAAGTTGAGGCTTAAAATAATGTTAAGTAAAAATATTTATGTTTTAACAGGGGAACTTATTCCAAATGAAAAGAACAACAAAACCCCTCCTAATAAGAAGAGCTCATTTATAAAACGTGTCTTTAAAAAAATTGCGTTTTATTTTTAGAAATTGTCATATGAAATACATGATGATTGAAGGGAAATAAGAATATATCAGATGTGTATGTCTCAATATCGTTTGACAAGGGGCACAACTCTCGTATATTCATATTCATATATTTACCTTCTAAGTATCATAGCAATCTACTTTGCACAAATACAAATGTAGCGTTAATTGAGTCTTCATGTTGTCTGGATCATTTGTGTAGACACTTGGGAGGTCGAGTGTGTAACAAAATGGGTCAGTAAGTAATATCCTTACAGAGACGTCTATCTGGTTTCTTACCCATTAGTGCATTTGTACTTATTTGGCCCATCCTTAATGTTTAGGGTAAGATCACCCACATAAAAGTCTACATTTTTAGTGTTTCCTTTTATAGACTCACTTTATGTTCCATCTAGAGGGAAATGACTTTAAGCGAAGAGTACTGTATTTTAAAAGTTCTTATGAAAACGTATGCAAGTTATGTCAACCGAAAGTGTGCGGTTCCTAGAAAGATTGTCGTAAACTGTTTCAATAAACACATTACTTTTCATAATATCATTTGACTATTTGCATTTGATTTCAGTATATACGTTATCAACCCGATTATTCTAACTCAAGTTTGAAATTGTTGGACTTGTGCATAGTTCTGCATGTCTTGGTTTTTCCCTTCATCTTGTGTCTTCTATGATACATTGCGGTCTTACTTAAGCTTGAATATTTTACTTTGAAAAACATCCATATCATTTTATCTTTACCTTATCTACTGTTATGACAGGTCCTCGAGTGGTTCTCATGTGGTCTTGTATATTTCAGTACTTGTATATAATTATGTTGATGTGTTCTGTATAGTCAATCCCTAGGTATTAATCAAATGATGAATAAAGATGACAATGGAAATTGGATGGTAAGAGCTAAACGGGCTTAACGAAATATTATTAAAAAAAACAAACATAATCACAAACTTATATATTAAAGCAGCTTAAAATAACGTAACCATATCCTCGTATTGATCGAATCTTTAATGTTTTTCTTAAAGAAAACTCCTCTATAAACCTTTAAAAAATTAAAGATCTAAAACAGTCGATGACGTAAATCGTTGAAACCATTAGAATTTTGAATGAACTTGAGCTTGTGAGTTTGACGATATCTCGATGTATATACTTCTTAGAACCCAAAACTCGGCGATCATTAAATCTGATCCCCTCAGGATTTCTTAGCGTCATAATAACACGGTGATGTGTCTTTATTCAGTGACGTAATAATAGCAATTTGGTACAGTACTCTTTGACCCTGTAACCGTACGAAAAAACATAAGCCTTATGAGTTTAGATCAAGGGAGATAATAACGAAAAGGAAAGTGAGACAAAGAAAAGAATGCAGAAAAATAAGGTTAATTCGCTAACAACGTAACGAAAGGAGATGGAATAACAAAGAAATAGACTGTCTGTAACCACGCAAGGGTTGATAGGGAAAATAACAGGGAAATGATTGAATTAATGTCCCAAGAGATGAGATGACGGCCAGATCGGAGGATGGAAAAGAATATAAACGGGGCAAAGAGGGAAGTGACCGCTGAGTGGAAGCTTTGTTTGAGTAGTGATCGATATGTGAGCACAAAGGTTGTGTGAGTGGGTGAAGATATAAGTGTATTATTTAAATTTGAAAACAATTTGTATATTATTAGTCTGGACACATGTCTGGTCAGTAAGCAGAATCTCCATAAAAGGGTTTTGTTACAGGTTTTGGTACAGGTTTTGGTACAGGTTTTGGTACAGGTTTTGGTACAGGTTTTGGTACAGGTTTCATTTGATCACAGTATAGAGGTCGAAAATTGGGCATAAACTAAGAGCTATTTCTAAATGAGTAATATTATTTGGCCAATCTTTTCGGTTAATAATTCATTGCATTCTACAGGCAATCCCATTTACCAATCTCTTATTCTATTTCTTTATTACCGATCTATGAGCACTTACTCGTAAACTATGGACATCTAAGTTTGCGACAATAAACATCACTGCTGTTATAAACTACATGACATTCACGCCGTCTTAACGTGATAGGTATTGATTAAAACGTAAAATTACTCACACGCGCGACAAAACCACCCATGATACATACTTGTTATGATTCAGTTTAAAGATAAGTGCATGAGTAATTATAACTTTTATCAACAGACCTAAATATACTCGGAGTTTAAAGGAAACCTCCCTTCTTCAGTTATTCCTATTCATCGCAAGATGTACGCTAAGCCAATCTCAATTCCATAGAATAATACATGAGTACTCAACAAATCGGTTTGAGTTAACCTTTTTCTTCATTGCACGAGTATGCTACTCTTATGCGTTAATAATAAAATACTCTTCAAGTAAATGTATTTCGTTATAAACAGTTGATACTATATAAACTGAAAAGAAATTGTTTTTAATTCATCCACTCATTGTAATTTGCAAACACAAACGCGGTTATGTTAAAACATATCACAGTTGGTGGCGTTTTTACAGAAAATAAGAACGTTCGAAAAGCGCTCATTATACTCAAGTTTTACACCTAATTGCCGCATCAGACTCAAAGATAAATGCAGATTATCAAGAATCTTCAAATTGCAAGATTAAACGTCTCGTCTGTGTTAGGGTTTAGCTAAGATGTTGTATTTGCCGATGTACATGACAGCATTCCGAACACATCACAGAGCCGTGTGAATCAAAAAGATGGAATCTGTCTATAGTTATCGGTGCCAATATCAACATTTTTCTGGCTTATACAATTAAGGGGGTTAAATGAAAATAGCAAAGTCGGGAAAGTTGCGAAAATAAACCCAGTACGTTTTGTCTTTATACAAATATACATGTTTATTTTTCAACATTTATACTTTACGTACGCATGTTATTTTTATGTGTTTCATATTCTCCGCTAAATGAGTGCAATAAATCTCTTATTACAAACACACTTTTATTTTCTAGGTTAACAGACATTGATATGAAAAGCACAGGCACATCATGGTGTGTGTGTGTTATGTATGTTGTGTGTGATATGTGTTATATGTGTTATGTGTGTTATGTGTGCAATGTGTTTAGGACAATAGTGTGTAGTTGAGTTTACAAACACAGTAACTTAATATGTAATATAATAATACACAGGGGGATCAAGCTTTGTGCTTGATCCCCCTGTGTATTACTATATTACATATTAAGTAAATGGCAAAATGACGTAATACTCTAAAATATTGACGAATGTAACAATTTCAACAAATGTCCAACCCCCTTATTATTTCTATAGATGTTGAATATACTTTTATATCATTTACCATTGAGATATGTGGAGTCGAGTTTTGAAGGTGAAAAAAAGTAGGACGTCAGATTAACTCAATTGAAATATACCATTTAGATTGTCAAAATTTTGAGTGGCTGACGTCGTTAGGTAGAGTGTATCTTTTTGGATCGACCGTTTATTTAAGTTGTTTTACTTTCTAATAAGAATTCTTCGACATTATACACGTTTTGGTTCACTTTTTCTATTTCAAGACCATTGGGGTTTCGCTGTCACTTCATTTTTTATTTTAAATATCAGTTTTAATTTCACTTTAATGAAATACAATTTAATTTCGTTTTAAAGAGGAGTCTATGTGTTAAAGGGTCTCTGCGAGATATTAAACGAGGTCCCTCAACATGGCCCTCAATTTATTTGTCCTCCCGTTAAAAGATGAATAGAAAAAGTGCCGGTAAACACGACAAGACGCTCAGACATAAAGTCCTTACATGGAGCAATAGCATCCTCAGGGTTATCTTTAAACGATTAATTCTTCTGTTCACACTAGAAAAGGTAATTTCGGTACATCTTTTTATCCTCTTTCCTTTTTTCTGCGAGGAATTTTCGCCGGGATGTGAGTCATTTGTTATGAAGAAAGAAGAGCACCACAATATATACAAACGAGCAGAACAATATAAAAAACATGTTATACAATTTATTTTCCTCCAAGATTAAGTCTTGATGTAAACAAACTATACCAAAGGTCACCAGAGATATCTAATGTAAATGTCCATTTACATTACAATTACGGGCTCGAATTAAGATGCATAACCTTTGAATCGATTGCCATGATACGGCATGCAACCTTTTTATGTATACTAACAAAGTCTGAGCATGTCCAGACATGAATAACGAGCGCCCTGATCAAATTGACGTCAAAAACATGAGATTTAATCAAACTCGTCAGTTGCTGTAAACAACAGTGCACGTGATAATTGTGGTAATCTACGACTTCTCGTGTAGGCCTGAGAACCATGTCATTGAGATGTCTTAAAAACAACAAGAATACATTATCATGTTTTTGTCTGTCCAATCAGAGTAACTGTTACACCTGGCCAACAACAACAACAACAATGCATCAGCAATTCAAGTTTAATTCAAAGCTCAGGCACATTAGTGCAATAGAGCACCAAAATAAAGCATGTATCAACGTCTTTTTGTCTGTCTAATTGCAGTCACTGTGCACAAAACAAGAAGTTCAGACACGAAATAACATCATCAGGTATAGCTTTTAATGAATAATGTTTCCGTTCACACTGAAAAGTGTAATTTTAATACATCTTTTCTATCCGTTTTCCTCTTCACCGCGAGGTCCCTTGGGGATGCTTTCTTCGCCCATAGGAGTAATTTATATGAAGATAGAAATCGGAATTTTTATCATTTATAAACCGCTACTTGGTGGTAGACCACCATTGGCAGAAAAATAGATTACATTGTTTTACAATTTGTGTTTCTTCAAAGATTAATTATCGATGGTAACAAACTATACGTTAAGGTCACCAGACACATCCATAACAAATTGTCCATTTACATTCAAAATAGGAGCCCAAATTAACATCTATTACCTTAGTATCGATTGCCAAGAAACGTTTACTTCCTTTTTATGTATACTAACAAGATCTAAACATGCTGAGACATGAAGAACGGACGCCTTTGATCAAATTGATGTCAAGAACACGAGATATATCTTTATCGTCTGCTGCCCTTTAACATCAGTGCCCGTGAAAGGTAGATGTTCAAGATAATATACGTCTTCTCGGATAGACATGAGGATTATGTGCTCGCATTCCAACAACAACAATGCATCAGCGTCTTTCTTATCAATTCTATTCCCTACTTGGCAGCCATTTGTCTGCATATAGACACGTGTGATGATAAGTTAGGTCAACATGGCGGTGCATCCTGGTCTTAATGATCAAATATTTATTCTATCGAATGTATAGGCATTCTTGATAAATTTATGCATGGACAAAGCAAGGACAAGAGACACAAATGATGTTCCTGAATGTGATTGTAACATTTTGTTGCCGTCCTTTCTGAAAATGTAAATAGACCATTGAGTGGAACGAAATAAGTAATATCCTATGATATCATCAGACTCCTCATTTTTCGTAGCTAGTAAGTGTCACTTTGGAAACGATTAGATTCGGAAAAAAATATATGGAATTTTGCGGGGAGGACAAGATTTTTTATTTCCGGAAACTCGTGGACAAATAAATTATCAGAAAACACATTTTGGCATTATTTAAATTTTCGCAAGAGGATATTTTCATAACAAAAAATAAACTCTACGGGAAAAGACTCAAGTACAGTAACGATGATAAACATATTTATCTGATTTGAAGAAAATCAAAACAAAATAAAAAAGATGAAAATCAAATCAATCTAACAATAAATATACCCCGTCCCATTTCACTATGGATTATATTGTCAACTTTATAACCATATATTTGCCACACAAATAGTTCAACATCGATTACAAATATGTGACACTTCAACACAACGAAGAGTTATCTAGGGCTTCGGACTTAAATAAACCTTGGGTGAAATCGTGGCACTCAATAATTTAATAAGCGGAGGGATATTTGTAGGTCGTCTCCAGGGACTCATTACCCAGGGAAGCACTTGTTGAACCTTCAGATCTCATCATTGTTACGTCTTGTAAGTCATGATAGGTCTTCGTATTATTGTTCTCAAAAAGTGTAAGGATGCTTTTCATTACTATTGAGATATCCAAGAAGTTCAACAAACACCAGTGTCAATATCCAAAACACGATCTTTGTAACATGAGAATTCAAATCAAATAATTGCCTCTCTAAAAACCTCGTGTTCAAAATACAAATAGGTAAATTAATATCTTTGCCATTATATCTGACGCAAATCAAGTAGGGAACTTCATAATAATAAAAACTTTTTGAGCAAGCTCAGACTGGATTCGATACGACTAGTGTTGCTGAGTACAGCCGTGGGCTAACGGGAACAGAGGAAGACAATACCAAATTAGCAAGTAGTAGGGCAAATGTCAGATCATTACCGTGCTGAAGCCTTAGGTTCCTGGAGAAGACCGTCAGAAAGCTAAGATGTCAGGGTAGAATGTAGAAGTCTAAAGAATAGGGCTTATTGAGAAAAGGTCAATATAAGATGTTTTGTTCTTGTTGTTGGCATAAGGAGACATGAGGCAACAATTGTGTTGTGAAATCCATCATGATATAAGTATTTAAATTTTGAGATCGATAAACAAGATAATCTCGACTATATGAAATTTAGAACTCAAAACAATGCAGCTCTTTTTTTAAGGTTAGCAACCAGACCTTTAAACCATTGTTTTTCCTATGGCGTCAAGCCACATTTAACCCTTGTAAAAATCGTTAGTGAAATTATCATCTCTGAGACATCCAATTCATATGAACAAATAAATATGATGGATACACATACTATGTATACATGTTAGTCTTCACATCAAGCAATACAAAAAACGGTTTTATTGTTTTTCTGTCATTCAAAAAGCAAGCAAAGTATCGACGTGGAGAGGTACTTCTTTTCATCTATAAAAAAAATAAAATAAACAAAAATGAGCTCGTCACGTCGTACGCAATAATAGGATATTAAGAATAACCTATCACAAGTGTCGGTCTTGTTTTGAAAGGGAGTCCTTTCAGAGGCTTACCAAAAAGAAAAATATGATGATAAAAACAGCCAATCAATACTTTTCATTCCTAATTCTTTTTTATCATTTTTTAATGGAGAAAAGTCCAGACTGGTGCTTTCTGGCACGTCTGAGAAAGCTGTTGGTGTCTCTATAGACGCCTTGGTGTCTCGGTATGAATGACATCTCTATCACAATCATCGTAATTGATCCGGAAGTTGACTTATAATCCATCACTTAAGGCAATATACCAGTTTGCACTGGAGAACTATGACGTGCCGTGATTCGATTATGAATACTAGACTTGGTTTGCCAATAGTTCATCAGGAGTCAGTAAGTAAGATGGAACAATCTGATTTTGTTTTTCAATAACGTCACCTTATGTTTCAAAGAATCTGACAGTCGGTCCCATAAGTTCATGAAATATTCAAACTTGGCTCTTACTTCGTATTCCAAAATGATCGATCGCTTTTAGGAGACGTTTTTTCAGAGAAGTATGGTGACATCACTCTCACTTAAGAGGTATGAAAGTAGTATGTACATTATGACAATTGACACCTGCGACCAACATTTTACCGTAGTGTTCAGATCATTTTGGGTGTACAATTTAACGTGTTGCTAGTCTTATTCTTTCAGGATTGAGATTGAAAAATGATGCATTAAGACTCAAGACAGACAAAAGCACATCAACAGTTTTTTTTTCTCAATACAGAGCCAATTTTATAATTGGCGTATCTTGCAATCTTCCATCTTCGGACGGAGGAGTCGAGATACCTTCCAAATCTTGATTGTTGCAAACCTAGTGGGAGCCAGTGTTTTCAAAAAAAGTAATTTCTAACTGAAATAAAGAAGAATCGCTCCGAGTAAAGTGGAATTACATATAAAGTATCCCTTTCTACTCTGTTCTAACCAATAAACGGTGATTTGCTTGAACTTTAAGAAATTATTGGACTATACGCAATTACGAGCTTCTCGCACGGAAATAATTGTATTTAACCAACGTGTTACAAAATATGCATGAACAATTCAGTAGTTTTTACGTTTAAGCAAGTATTTAAACTCAAATTCCATTGTTAACCCACGCAAATTTAGAAAAAAAACCTCTTTTAAACATCAGTTTTGTTTGTACGCCCAGTATGAAAACTACACAAAAACATTGAATCGATCTGTTTTGTAATGCTATTGTTTCCAATTCAAATAATTATTGACTATTTAACGTCTATATGAGTCAACTCTTTTCAAAGCCTTGAGTGTCCATAAATGAATACTGCAAACAATCATAGACGTCATGGCCCATATTTTGGGCGCGAAATCTTGAGTGGGACTGAAAATCAATGCCAGCCATAGTGAGCAGACACAAACGTAGCCAACTTACTGTCAAAGTGTGGACATGTTGATCAATAACTGTTTCTACTTGGGACCATGACTTAATGATAATAGGATTATGCGCACACTTCACACAATAGGCATCTTACTTTTTATCTGAATAATAAGATTTGACATTCTTTTTTATTTGTCAGTATGTATACACCGGGAGAACAGCCACAGTGTTCACCCAATCGACACAAACCTTTGGCATATTGCTTGTAGTAATAATACTTCTCTTCGTTTATGTTTCAATTTCATCAATCAACATTGACATCTGATGCAATCGTCAATTTAAAGTTGGCCCTGCCAATAGTCGACGACTCCTGTGTAAGATCCTGATTACAATTTACCATTGACTTCACTCGGTAAAACTATACAGAGTCCTTTTATTTTAAAGATACACGGTCATAATAATAAATTTAAAGACAAACAAATAATTTATTCAAATAGCCCAACATCAGAGAGTTTAATCTGTTCATGAGATATAATTGACAATTGAATATTCTTTCTTTTCTGAACAAATAACCTGTAAGTTGGAAAACGTTATAGTTCATGTGATGACGACCAGTTAAAATGGCGTTACTGGTTTGTTCGGGTAAAGGCGGATGTTAAACACGTGACCGTCATAATTATTCACACATGATTACGTAGTATGTTTTACGAAATAGAATAGCTGATTATATGAACACGACACTATCTAAAATAAAGGTCTAAGGTAGACCTCAGTCGGTGAAGACATTTGATAGCCAGTTCCAAAAGTTGCTAAGCAACCGTATATCAAATAGCATACACGATGCTTCTTAACTGCATCAGAAATTATTGTCTAACCTTTATGTGAGAAAGTAGGCTGAGACATGAATTGTTATTTATCGCAGTACTATGTTGATTGCTTCACAAAGTCTGTTTCGGAAACATAGCATCACTCATTATATGAATTACGTGCTGTGAAGAGACTGAGGTCTGCTTACACACACACTCTCTCTCTCTCTCTCTCTCTCTCTCTCTCTCTCTCTCTCTCTCTCTCTCTCTCTCTCTCTCT
>JAUUEB010333778.1:0-12613 GCA_032362205.1 Clione limacina
GTGTTTTTTAGAATATTTCAGAATCCATAAGTTGCTAGTGTTGTTTAATGATTATTTATTTATCTTGATAACATTTTGAAAAAAACTTATCTTTGAAAGCGGTAGTTTTGTATCATCAAATTCATTATATAAACACCAAAGGAATGACGAAATTGATAAGATTATAAATTCAGAAACTATGGTTAGATCTGATATTGGGTAATTTAAAGTTCTTCCTAATCAAAAAAGGAAAACACACTTTTAGGCGACATAGCTGTTCATTAAAACTCTTGGTAGTATTCTTCAGTTGTGTTGCATGCATTGATTTATGCTACTATGAGCTTTTCAGAGCACGTATTCAGTTTTTATGAAAAGCATCCTCCCAGATGCGTCTTTCTAGTAGACGGGCATACAATTAACCACAGCGAGAAAGATCATAAATTATATAGATATCCTTTGAGAAAATCAAATAGCAAAATGACAAAATGTAATTACATTGAGCAAAATAAGGGTAGGTTACTGTCCAGGCATTTGACCAACTTTTTAATAAGCAAGTGATTGATGTTTTCTAAAAATAATTCTAAATTTTTACAAGATAATTATTTGGAATTTGAACTGTGTATAGCTCACTGTTGGGAACGTGATCAACTACATTACCAATACAAAACGAACAATCGTGCTTCTAACTTGCAAATATATCCGGACAAGATAAACCCTTATTCGGCATAATTCAAATTTTGTCGGCAAGGTAAAACTAAATGACCACGAGAGACAATATCCGACACTGGTAATCCAGGATCATGTTTCTTAGGTCGCACTGGGCAACATTAAAAAGATACATATATGTTTAAGAAGAAGCCACCACAGATATCCATAGGAAAGCGGATGACAATTTGCATACTATTCTGACTCTTGAGAGATTAAGTTTACAGGGAGTTGATGAGAGGATATGATTACACTTTCAGTCTTGCTCTGCTAGAGCCCAATTCTTAAGTACAACAATTGATTGTTTTGCGGCTGGAGAATTCACCCAAGAATCCTTTTTGAAGCTTTTGAAAAAAGGAAATACTTGGTTGTCTAAAATAGTTCTCACACTTCAATATACCATTTGTAGAAAGCCAGGCTCTCAGGCAATATGACTATGAGTAAATGTATGGCAATTTGGTGAAACCCATATAGATTGTGTTATAGAATTAAGCTTCAAGAATAGAGGACAAGAAAAGTGAATGGAGTTTGCCTGATATATATATGAATACAATTTATGTACAAATAATGAAAAACAAACCTTTAATTTTGAGTTATGTATATCAACTGCCTCGACTCCAATATACACAATGGCTTTCTTTCATAACTGGCATTTAATTGGTCTTTGTCATCGTGTCTTGTAGTTCAAAGAGCTTATAACCCGCTTTGATTAAAACAGCATTATACCCTTGACAATTGTCATATAAACTATCGGCCACATACCCCCCCCCCCCTTTAGCTTTTTTAATTAGTTCGATTCATAATAAGAGGTACTTCGAGAAAAACATATTTTAATAGACAGTCCCTAATACTCATTTTAAGACAATATTTCGAAACTTAAAAGTGGGATCTTTCGAGAATAAAAAGACACACATATTCAATAATAGAGCAAGTCACACCTCAAACCTAGTCAAGTTTCCGTGAAAGTGTTAACTTGAAAAATGCACTGAAATGAACTACTGCCCACATAAAAGACAAAACATATAAAACAAACATCTTGGTTCCGTTTTTTAATGTCTGTTTGGTAATATTGTAAGCACTCAGTTGAAGACACAAGGAAATTAGACACATTTTGCACGGATGGGAATTATTTCAAATTTAAGACATGCTAAATTCGTCACATGTCATATCCTGTTGTTGTTGCGAATTTTTAAACATATCCTATTATATGACATATACAGAGTTTTTCACCTGCTTTTTAACTTTCGACTCAAATGGAAAAAGGGTACACAAACTCAAATGAAAGTTTCCATTTCTATCAGTATATTATGTTGCAAATAATATAGTAACCTACAAAAGCCTGCAAGGAAAAACTGTTAACATGGTAAACCTGACACACATCTCTCCCAAATAACGCGAGACATAAACAAGATTCAATATTAAGAATTTAGCTGAAGTTCAAAGAACTTTGTATTTTTAAATGACATTTCACTAAGACTTTTTATCGCTAGTAAGCAATGAAGCAAGTTACGCCTCATGTCTGAAGAATGAATCATATCAACCCTTTTTATGCTAGATGACAATGAAAATGTTATACCGTGAAATGAAAGATTTAAGAGAAGAACAGCTTGTATTCATTGCAAGGACATCGACTTCATATAACACTTCAAAGATTAACTAACGTGGGGTAAGCACTTACTTGATCATGCGAATATTATCAACATCTTTGCCCTGGGCCAGAGAGATAGATAGGCCATCTTGTTCAATGACCATATGCGGATGGACATGTGATGAATTTCTAAAGTAACACCCACCGGATATTTTAAGACACACTAGGGTTCTTGGCGTCTGATGTTTAATCGATGCCAAGGATTTAGGAACGAGAAAAGATCAATTCTGAAGCTTTAGCATGGAAAAATACCGTAATTACCTAGCGGCTCATTGGATTTGCACTCTTCTATTTCTTCACAGAATAGCACTGCTGATTAAGCAGATTTTCTCACACAAATAACCAGTGTCTCTTGGCGATTAATCTTTCGGTCAGGCTTATTTAAAGCTGGACCACACAACTATTCATATGACAAATTATATCAATGTTATTGCCCAACGTATTTACATTGCCCACGAGGTGTATTAAATCTGACTGATAAAAAGCTGATTAATCAAATGATCTCCTTGCTCTTAACTGCAACAATCAATTTGTGTTAGAAATAGAGCATCACATTTCAAAGAAATACCCCTGTCATAAGTTTTCTTAGACCATAAAAACTACAAAAGCTGTCGACATCACAAGCGTTATCAGCATGAATCATACACAATCTCTGCAATATATTCCTTTTTGTGGCTGACCTGACTTTAAGATGTTTTATATATTATGAGAGAAAGCTACTTATCTAACACACATGATATGGAAGGCGATTCTATGCTTTTATGCATCTATTTATTTCATCGCGGTTTTAGTTATTTCTCTCATAAGACATCTACCCTTTTCTTGATATTGTTTTTTTTAAATCATGAGAAATGGACAGGCAGATGAGTTCTAAGGAAAGAGAATGGAAAAATGCATTGTGTTAGGTATAAAGCTTGGAACCATGAATATCACCCAATATGAGTACTTTATATGCTACATGGGCAATCATTTCTTATTATTTTGATCTTCCTTTCATCCTATGAGAAATAGCTATTTAAAAAAAATAAAAGACAAAATACGCCTATTCAGAAAATAAATAAATCTCGATTGAATTAGTTTCATGTATGATTCATGTGGATAATGTCTGTGATGTTGACGGTTTTGTTGTTTGTGTGTAAGAAAATGTATGACAGCCTTATTACCTTGAAATGTTATTTTTCTCACAACTCACCCATGCTGACAACAGTTATTTTCCTTACAATCTCTTTTAATTTTCTTTTATTTGCTCGTACACATTAATCTCAACTGAGTTATCTTACTTTTACTATAATAAACATATAACGCGTTGTCTTAATTTTAAGTTTGCTGTGTTTTCATGCTGTATTTTAAAAGATGACAATATATTTTCTGTATGAATATTTTGAAAATACCAATTTACAAATTAGTTGCTTTAAATTCTTAAATCAGGGAAGGAATACAAATTATCATTATTTTAAAACTCTTCTTAGATGATTTGTATTGTCTTTTGAGATATTTAAATATATCTTCTAAATATGAAGTTATGAAATATGAACAATAATAAACATTTCCATACATTTGTATTTGATATCCACATCTGTGTTAAATTTAATCAAAAGATCAACCCATTTCAGAGGATAGTAACAATCTTTTTTTACGAATTACATTTTTTGCTACAAGCAATGAAATGAATACTAAATAGAGAGGGAAAATCATTTTTAAGATATGGCACTATTCAAATATGTAATTTAAAGTTAGTTTATAATTATGATTCCTCATATATAAGATCATGATCTTTACATCTCACGTTAGGGCATTCTAAGGTTTCAAAAGTTATTTCTACGATAATAAATTTCTTTATTTGGTATGACATACGATCGCTTGGTATTTATGGTTCTGACTTCATCAAATTTAAAATGGTTTAATTACATGGTAACCAGATTTTCCTAGTATTCCTAGTATTATAGAACATTTTGACTTTATTTTCCTGTATTCTGGTGCTTCTCAGTTAATATAAGTTTCTTTTTAGATACCCTTCTTGGGTGGAATCCACTGCATTTTCATATCTGTAGTGTTTAATGTCTTTCTATAAAGCCTTTGTATAGTCAAAGCTGATTATAGTCATATAGATTATACTTCCATATACATTTTTTTAATATATTCATATTATTTAATAATTGCAAATGAAGTGAAATAGTGCAATGAGATAATATGCTTGTTATGTAATTTATGTATACCATAAACAACATGAAACCATTTTCCAAAGATTGCAACGAGACAATCTAAGAATACTGCATCAATGTTTTAACACTAATTATGTATGGAGACAGGGTGTCGTTAAGACTTATTTTACAAAGCAGGTTCTTAGAACATTTAAACTTTAAAAGTCTAAAACATGCTATATCTTGCTTGTAACAATTTTGACATTGATAACAGTGGATACTTCCTGGCTGAGTTTCTATACCAAATTTATGACACACAAGTTTTATTTCGATGGATGGATATCAAACTCGTGTGCCATAAATTCGGTAGAGAAACTCAGCCAGGCAGTATTAATTTTATACCACATGGCTTATTCCATGACGGTTTGTTGATTTTCCAAACATTATGTTAATGACAAACAAAATAACAAACACAAAACTATGTTTTCTGTCGTAGAGAAACTAAGTTGTTGCATATTGACATGCAAATATTAAATTTATCTACCCTTTTCTATTATCATCATACAGGATGTGCAATAAACGATATTACCCAGTGTTAGTAGTCTTTGTAGTCATGAGGCCGTTGATACAATCAGTTAAATCCGAAAGAGAGAGGGCTAACTACCTCAAGGTTTGCGAAAAGAAACATATTATCATCTTGTTTGAAAATATAATCACCCCCGGGAAACCCAACTACAATGTTAACCTGAATGTGGTAATGAACGTAATTCCAACCCAACTTTGTATGTATCCCAGGGGTAAAGTTATCATTGGATATGTGTTAAAAACTTATAAGTGAAGAAGAAAGATGTTCTATTTCCTGTTTTTTAACCCTAAACCCCGAGAGCTTTGGCTAATTTTGCATATAGTTGGAGACTCGAAAAACTCGCCTTGATGCTCTTTAATTAGCTTCAGTCACTTGCTATCCTCTTAAGTATCAATGGGCCAGACCAAAGAGACTTAATGTTATTACATCAAGCCAGGCCTATTGGTTTCAGACGATAGCCCAACTTTTCCCGCATCATCCACAATATGGGTGAACATTTCTGAAGAATTACTTCGCTCTTTGACATCCATAGTTGTATGAAGAGAAGCTAGACGGAGTATTGGTAGGAATAAAGTTATAGGATGTCCGTTTTATTACTTCAGATGTTCCAAGTCCTTGTCTAATTAGGAAAGATTCAATTCTAAATGTGTTATTTAATAAGATGTATGCTCACTAAAATTGTATCAACGTGTCCGAGAAATGTTTAATTGGTTTAGATTAAACGCTTTACACAATGTAGAATGTTTTTCTTGCGTTGTATATTTTCTTTCAGTTATCAGCTCTAAAAGGACTGTCGGCTGTAATTCATAAGTTTAAAAAAAAATAAGGCGTGTATATTTAGAGCATACAATCTTATGTCTTGATGTGAGATTCTTATGAAATCCATCATCAAAATGTGTACACCAAATCAAATATGAGTCTGAATGATTTGATACCGTTTCAAAACTATAAGCAGCTTACGCTGCTGATCGCTCATGTATGTAACACGTCGAGTCCAGCATTCTAAATGGTTGCACGCGTGTACGAGAAGTGTAGGACATCGATCAACTCGGAAAGATCTTTAATATACAATCTCTTGACCATTAATCAATCCAAACTTATTTCTCTTATAAGACATTTACCATTGTTCTCAATATTGTTTCATTTTGCAGAAAACAATTAAACACAGATTTAGTTGATTCATATAGTTTTATATTATTTCAAACGTGAACTTCCTTAGCCATAGTCAGTGTGTTGTTAATTATATAAAGCAGACCAAAAGTTACGCGAAAAACTTCATGAATTAAACTTTTCAAAAACTTACCAAAATCGACAGAAACATTTTGAAAAAAAAGTCAAATATTGTGTTTTACCTCATTCTTATTATTCGAAGAACAAGAAGAGAATTTGCCCGAAAGAAACGCTGAATTAGCATTTTTTGTAAAAGTTAAAAGTTAACATAAAAACATGCATGGGATACAAACATATACCATTGCGAAGCTTAGTTTTATGACTACCTGAAAACAAATGCATTAGAGCTATAGCTCTCAATAATAAAACATTAGTATGATAATTGATTAAAAAAAACTGTTTAAATAACCGATCTTCCCTTGAATAACGTAATCACTTGAAATGAAGATAACTAGAGAGTGTTTAACAATCATGAATATTCATCTCATAGATCACTTTATCGTCAAGTTTAAAAGTTTTAATAAACAAGCTTTATCTATATGAAACGCATCTTAGCGTTCTACATGCACACGTCGTTGACCCACTCCACCACAATCCACAGCTTAAGCCCAATAACAATAAGCTAATTGAATCTGTTGATGAAACAGCCTCCTTATTCCCTGTGGCAATCCATTTCTTCCTGCCATTTCTTAACACAGTTTACCCAGGCCCAATACCAAACTTATCGGTACTTAGAAACCCCGACTATAGGCTTACCAGAGACGAAGAAACAAACAGCGAAATTCAAATTCTAAACATGTGATGTCTGATTGCTACGACGATTGCAATCACACACTATTTCATCTTCATTTGAACTTTGCGCCTACGTGATGTATAACAAACCAAGCCTTCTACTTTTCTTTCTTACTTGTTTTCGTTTATTCTTTTATCTTCATTTCCCTTTAAAATGTATGTCTTTCGTTTTTTTTAATTCCCTCTGCTTTGTCTGTTGTTTTAATTATGACATGGCAATATCGTAGATTTTTGGAAACTGAATGTAAAAGTAGCAAGTGATTATTTCTTTATCTTGACAACATTTTGAAAAAACCTTATCTTTGAAAACGGCAATTGTTATCAACAAATTAATTATATAAACAACAACGGCATGAAGAAGTTGATATGAAATAAAGAAAGTATGGTTACATCACATATTGTGTAGTTGAAAGAACTCAATAAAGAAAAAACAACAACACAACTTTAGGTGCTAGAACTGTTCATTAAAACTCTTTTTGGTAGTCTTCAGATATGTTGCATGCATTGATGTATGCTACTATTAGTTTTTCAGAGCACGTATTCAGTTTTAATGAAAAGCATCCTCCCGGGTGCGTCTTTCTATTAGACGGCGTAACATTAAAACAAATAAAGAAATGATTATATTGATATCTTTTGAAAAAAATCGAATAGAATAACAAAATGTAATTATAGTTAGTAAAGATTAAGGTACTGTCTAGGCATTTGACCATATATGTAATGAACAAGTGATTGAATTTTATTTTCAAATTCTAGATTTTACAATTATTTAGAACTCGAATTGTGTAGAGCTCTCTGTTGGGGGTGTGATCAACTACATAACCAACTAGAAAAATAAAATGAGTACTCAGATAGAGTACAAACCCGAAACCGAGTAAAATTATCAAATATTTCTTTATCGTACCATGTCAGCATTACTTACAAATATAACTTTATCAAAATGTGTATTGAAAAAACATTGAGAAAGTTAAATTCAAGCTTGAATAACACGCTTAAAACGATTCATTAAGGATTGTGTTTTGCACAATGTCCTGCACGATAAAGTTACGCACTACCGATATTGAACGCCCGCGCACCGGAAAGAAGAAGAAACCTGGCCAATCGAGTTTATCTATATTATCACATGGTAATTAGTTTTAATTCCATAACTCAGTTCATTGTTAAAGGATATTGCTGGATTTAAATAGGCGTCTTCATCGGGTTGAATTACAACATCGTGCACGATTTGAAGTCAATCAGTTGTATTTTTCTTGAGTTATCGTTACCACAGACACACAGACACACATACACACAAATGCGCATCGTCACTATACCCTCCACGAGAAGTAAATAATCGGGTTCGGGTAATACAAGAGGAATAAGCGTGCAGCTAACGTTGAAAATAAAACCGGACCTGATAGACCCTTATTCAGCATAATTCTTTTTATGTCGGCATGGTAATACTAAATTACCACTAGGGACAATATCCGACACTGGTAATCCAGGATCATTTTTCTGAGGACGCGCTGGGCAACAAAAAGAAGATAAATATATGCATAAGATGTAGCCACCACAAATACCCATAGAAAAAGTGAAAAAATGTGCATATTATCCTGACTCATGGGAGATTTAGTTAACCTGGAAGTTGATGAATGGATAAGATTACACTTTCGCCTCGCTCTGCCAGAGCCCAATTCTTAAGTACAACAATTGAATTTTTTCCGCTGAAGAATTCACTTAAGAATGCATGGTGTAGTAATAGAGAAGAGGGGATACCTAGTTGTCTAAAATAGTTCGCACACTTCAATATCTCATTTGTAGAAAGCTGGGTTCTCAGACAATATGACTATGATGACGAGGTATGATAATTTAGCGATAACCACATAGATTGTCTCATAGAATTAGGCTTCAAGAATAGAGGACAAGAGAAGTACATTTAGTTTTCCGGATATATCTGTGGAGACTTTTTAAGAAAAAGTTATGAAAGGGGAACTTTAGAGTTGAGTAATATGTATCACCTATGGAGAACAAAGACACAAATATCCCATAATAGAGCACACCTAATATTCAGTGGAAATGTTTCGTACGAGTGTATAAATACACTGTAGTAACAACTGTACACACACAAGAGAAAACGTGTAAGGCAAATAATTCGGTTGTGTTTGTTACTGTCTCTTCAATAAGACTGTCCGATACGATTTTTGTTGAAAACACAAGGAAATCAGACGGAATTTATACTGATGGAACTTGAATTTAAATGTCATATCCTGTTGGTGTTGCGTGCTAGAAAACATAGCGTATTACGGAGTTTTTGAATTGGTTTTTAACGTTCGACTGAACTGGAATAAGAGAAGTCAAACACTAAACTGAAAGATGTCGAATCCGGTCAGTATGTAACACTCAGAGTAAAACTATTAGAATGCACCAGCTGTCACATATCTCTTCCAATGAACCCGAGACATAAACAAGTTCCAGTGTTAAGATATTTGTCGAAGTTCGAAGAAATTATCATATGTTTGAGTGGCATTTCACGAATTTCCAATTCCACTAAGTACTACACCAAGATACGCCTCGTGTCCTATGAATGAATCATATCGACCCTTTTTATCCTAGATGACAATGAAAATGTAATACCGTAAAAAATGGAAGATTTAAGAGACGAACAGTTTGTGTTCATTGTAAGGACATCGACATCTTCAACTGATCGACCTCATACAACACTTAAAAAGATCCCTTGCTTTGTATTAATAACGTTGTGTAAGCCCTTACTTGACCATGCCAAGATTATCAACATCTTTGCCCTGAACAAGAGAGATAGATAGAACATCTTGTTCAATGGCCATATGCACTCGCATATGGCCATTGAACAAGATTGTCTATGTGATGAATTTCTTAAGTTACACTCACCGTATATACTTGGGCACACATGGGTTCTTAGCGTCTGATGTTAAATCGATGCCAATGATTTGGAAGCGAGAAAAGATAAATTTTTTAAGCTTCAGCACGGGAAAAGACCGTAATTACCTAGCGGCTCATTGGATTTGCACTGTTCTATTTCTTCACATAATAGCACTGCTGATTTAGCAGGTTTTCACACACAATAAACAGTGTCTCTTTGCGATTATTCTTTCGGCCAGGCTTATTTAAAGCTGTACCACACAACTATTCATATGCAAAATTATAGCAATGTAATTGCCTAACGTATTTACATTGCCCACGAGGTGTATTAAATCTGACTCATAAAAAGCAGAGTAATCAAATGATCTCCTTCACTTAACTGCCACAATCAATTTGTGTTCGAAATAGAGCATCACATTTCAAAGAAATAAACCTGTCATAAATTTTCTTACACCATAAAACCTACACAAGCCGTCGACATCACAAACGTTATCAGCATGAATCATAGACAATCTCTGCAATATATTCCTTTTTTTGCTGACCTGACTTTAAGATGTTTTATATATAATGAGAGAAAGCCACTTATCTAATAACCATGATATGGGAGGCAATTCTAAGCTTTAGTGCGTCTATTTATTTTATCGCGCTTTTATGTATTTCTCTTATAAGACATCTACCCTTTTTCTTAATATTGTTTTATTTTTAAATCATGACAGGCGGATGAGTTCTAAGGACAGAGAATGGAGAAAGACCTTGTGTTAGATATAAAGCTTGCAACTATGAGTATCACTCAGTGTGAGTCATTTATATTTTACGTGGGCAATGATTTCTTATCATTTATATTTTCTTTCTATCTTATGATATATTGTATAATTAAAAAAATAAAAGACAAGATATGCCTATTCAGAACAAAAATCACTTTCCATTGAAGTAGTTTCTTGGGCAATGATTTCTTATCATTTATATTTTCTTTCTATCTTATGATATATTGTATAATTAAAAAAATAAAAGACAACGTGTGCCTATTCAGAACAAAAATAAATTTCCATTTTACGTGGATTATGTCTGTGATGTTGACGGCTTTGTAGTTTGTACGGTGTAAAAAAATGTATGACAGCCTTATTTCCTTGAAATGTTATTTGTGTCATTATTCGCCCATGCTGACAACAGTGATTTTCCTTATAATTTCTTTAATTTGATTTTCTTTTATTTGATCGTACACATTATTCTCAACTGAGTTTATCTTAATTTTTTTTAAAATAGACATATAATGCGTGTGTCTTAATTTTAAGATTGCCGTGTTTTTTCTGTATTTTAAAAGATTTTATATATACATATTCTGTATGGAATATTTTGAAAATATCAATTTACGAATTATTTGCTTTAAATGCTTAAATCAGTTTAAATCAGGCAAGGAATACAAATGATGATATTTTTTTAAAACGCTTCTTGGGCGATTTGTTTTTTTCTGTTGAGGTATTTAAATATAATTTCAAAATATGAAGTTTTCATAACAATCATAAACATTGCCATATGTTTTGTTTTTGATATCCACATCTGTGTTAAATTTAATCAAAATATCAACCCATTTAAGATGATAGTAAGATTCTTATTTTTACGAATACAATTTGTTTCTACAATTAAACGTATGATTTCACAAAATGGAGAAAAAATCATCTTAAGATATGGCACTATTCAAATATGTAATTTAAAGTTCATTTCTAAAAATGAGTCCTCATATATAAGATCGTGATCTTTATATCCAACGTTAGAACAATCCAAGGTTACAAAAGGTATGACTCTGAAAATAAGTTTCTTTTTTTGGTGTGACATACGATCGCTTGCTATTTCTGGTTCGGACTTTATCTAATTTTAAAATAGTTTAAAATAACAAAGGGTGACTACTGGTGGTAGTAAATGTAATCTAAAGAATGAAAAAACAAGTCTTGAAACCACCAATGAACAAATTCTAACATTTATTTACAAAAAAGAAAGAAAGAAAGACAAAAGGGTAGGAACTCAGATGAGAAATACACAGACAGAAATTTAACAATACAGTTTCGGATATATATCCTTCTTCAGTATAGAGAAACGAACAAATGGACAAATATAGAAATAAATGCAAAATTACAAAAAGCTCAAAATGTGTAGAACTGTAACGATTCAAAATTAGAAAAAGAGAAAAGTGAAGAATTGTAATTATTCCAAAATCCAAAAGCTCAAATGTAATTAAATAAAATTCACAAGCTTATAATAATACAATAGCAGCTATCTCACAAATGCAAAACAAATTTCAAAAGTATAGAGTCAGTATGATTCTATTTCAACAATAAATATTGAAAATACAAAAGAAACTGTCTCACAAGTGAGAAATATAGATGACCAATGATAATTATTAAGGTAGAGATAGAAAAATGACAATTCCATTAATATGTAGTATATTTATATAACAGGCAGATATAGAATTATGATTATTCCAATGAATAGTGTATATATATATATAAAACAAGAGTTATTTGTTGCTTATTTTATTTACTTCACACCAAAGAGGAGAACAGCTTATCAGTGGGACCAAGGACACCGAAGAATAATGCCCAGAAGGAACTCTGTACCCACCGTCAATCATCGAAGTCACACAACCTGTAACAAAGAGAAAATATAAAAAAATGTTACAGATCAGTGAGATTAAAGATTGCATGGATGTGGAACAGAATCAGC
>JAUUEB010333889.1:0-12612 GCA_032362205.1 Clione limacina
GCAGCACCCTTTTTGCCGAGAATTTCGCTCTCGGCAAGTAACGACTGATAAACGGAAGTCATTCTGACGAGGAGCAGAATTATGCTTGAAAGTCTTAATCAAAATAAACAAACCTATTATGTGTCAAAGGTACTTATTTCAATAACAAATTACTCGACCAAGTATGAGTTGCAGCAATACCTTTATGGTCAGAATCATTCAGCTTTCTAAAGAATAAAAACATGTCCCATCCTCCTTAAGTTCAATTCCCTCACATGTGAACATGTAATTTTTATTGTTTTTTTTATCTTGCCCTATGGGTGTGACTTTTATTTTGATCTAAAAACTATTGTTTCCTCATGATAATTTAAGAAGAGTCGGTATCTTGGAATTAAAATTATCTCATTTAATCGGCTTGATTTTATCTTTATATATAAATTTTTTTCTTTTCCTGTGCCTACTAGGAATTTGCCCCAACTGATGATGAAGTGTTGGCTTACAGGAAAGGAGAAGCCTATGACCCAGAAAAGGTTAAAGAAACAGCTAGGCTTAAGGTCAGATATTTATTCATGTAGAATTTCAAAATTATATTTTGTTGATAATCGAATGATAGGAGTACGAAAATTTACCGATCATATTTTATTATTTTAATTTATGATGTCTTTAACTTAGTAATGCTTTAACACATACAGGCGTATAAGATAGATTGGCTAACCTTTTCAGAGAACTTCTCCATTATATAAACTCTGGTTGCTGTTGGGCTGGTTCCTCTGCTAATGGTACTTTGCTTGTGTTTCACTCATCAGCCTGTTTTAATATAAAGAAATAAGGATGGCATCTGGTACGATATATGTAAACTTGAAATGGTCTTGTACGTTATAAAAATCGTCCCTTCATTATTTTAATAAGTTTTCCTAAACATTTCATATAACAGACTCAGTGCAACTTGTCTCAAATCATTCATTTTTTAAACTTGTTTCTATATTTGGGACATGAATAATTTCTGAGCACTTCATTGATGCTGGGATAGCAGTTTCAGTCAGAGAAAGATAAAATAGATTAAGGCCCGCTTCTCAAAACATCACGAAGCCCGCTTCTCAAAACATCACGAAGCCAAAGCCGAAGCCCTAGATTTTAGAAAACTCTAAAACAAAGTCAAATCATCCTATTTCAGTAAAACAAGGTGTCGTGTACATTGTAAACAGTGTCTAGTTAGCCTATTAACACTTTTGAATGGATTTAGAGTAAGTAAAACACCTTTTTTATTGAAAAAACATTCCAGGATTTTTGGAAATATCACGAAGCCGAAGCCGGCATCTCAAAACATCACGAAGCCGAAGCCTTGGCTTCTTAACTGCGGCTTCGCAAAGCCGAAGCCGGCTTTGTACCCATGTCTGAATCCTGGCTGTATTTTTTTTTAATTTACCGCCTAGCAAAATTATATGATCGTTTCGAGAAGAGATGGACAAACGTGAGTGGATGTTCCAGTTAGTTAGGATCGAAGTCTATAAATTATGGTGAACATTGATAACTTTATGAACAAGTGATAGTGGGGTGGGGACTACTCAACTTCTCGTCTTTTTTAACTATAAGAAAATCATCAAGAGAGGGTAAAGGAGCCCTCCGCCCCTGCTATATTCTGAGTCAGGTACCTCTCACGTGGATATCAAAACATCACCACGGTTACAGTATACTGAGTAATGAGTAAACCTACACAAATCAAGTATCATAAAACCTTCTTTAACAAATTGACTACATTTAGGCCTTAAAAAAGCTCGACCGTGATTCGAAATGTTCAATGTTCAGTCAGTTCTGCGATTCTCGTTGTAAGTCCCATAAAACTTCTATATAATTCACATTAAATACAAAAACACATACCGTCAACCGTCTATATACTTGACATTTTTCAGTTCTGACAATTAATACTCAACTTGAAAGAATGTTGCCCTATAAACTAACAATTTAATAGCGTTTGGAAACCAGATATAGTAAAAAAAATAACTTCAAAGAAAGACTTATAATACAGAGAATAACAGAGGAGAATGGCGCACAGTTTAGAGGGATCTGGAGGGATAAGTAACAAATGTGTGTTATTTCTTTGACACTATAATAGTATGGACTTGAAAGTACTTCTTTGGCAACTCAACCGTAAAAGATCAACGCGATAGTAACGGCAGATTTCATTCCCTTTCGTTAGCTTAGACGTTCCCCAGCAGGAATTTGCCAAGTAGAGAAAATATGAAAAATAAAATGAACAAATTTGACGTGATGTATGTAGGCAGACATGAGGACATTATGGCATCATTAAAAACGTGCTAAAACTTCAGTACAGATGTATTTTTTTTATCTTTATGAGTTTACTTTCAAACAAACCATTTAAAACACAACGGTGCCCGTGTCAATACTAAACTTGCAGATGTCTATACTCTATACGTACTATGTACAACAAAGATAGACAATATTGAACAAAAAAAAAGCTTAAGTACTTCAGTAAAAAAAATACGAAATTGCTTTTTGAAAAAAGCTTAGGGGGGGTAGAGCGCCAAGGGGCAGACCAATAAGCACCTGGGTTGACAACGTTAGAGAAGGGGTGGGTAAGAAGAAGCACTCGTGTACAAGAATGTGACAGTCGCATGTGAATTGTCATTGAAAGTCAAGATGACACTTTCAGATATCCAGATAATATGATGGCAATTCATTTATCGACGCACTCAGTACTCAGTGTACATACAGTCAAACAGATAGTTTATCGACGCACTCAGTACTCAGTGTACATACAGTCAAACAGATAGTTTACTTGTGCCACTTGGTAAGATGGACTAATTATCCTACATGTTGAATCCTCTGCTATGCAGCGCGTAAAATATCTAACAACACCATCGCAAAACCAATATAACGAAACATGTGTTTATAAAAATGTTAAACCCGTTACAAGTTTACCAAAGAATGCCAGAATGCCGGGTGTCCCAGTATGCGGCATGTTCAAACTTAACTGACATGATGATTAAGTGCTGTCACTGGTAAAGCCGGGGCTAAACAAGGTCAGGACTTCACGGTCCAGTGATTGAGACAAGCGTATCGTGAGAAATGGACCATAGTGACACATAACTTAACGCGTATTGTACACACTTAATTACGCAGATATATCTCAATAGGATGCGCTTCAGGTATGACGACACTTAAATATATAATATAAATAAAGCCCTCGTAAGAGTGTTAAGAGTGTACGCATGCCTGCTCCATGATTAGACGCGCGGATTATCACATTTAATAATAATAGTGTTTATTATATAATAAAACTGCTACAGCTGCTAACTGGTCTATCACACTTAAAAATCTAGCACATTTCTTGAATCAGTTTGTTTAATTTGACATTTGAGTTTTCGTGTGGGCTTGGGAGTAGGCAGGATTTAACTATAGCCAGAAAAAGTGTATATATACACCAAATTGGGTCGGCTTCATAGGCGTATTTATGGGGGCAATAATTAAAAAATATGATTTCGATCCAAAGTGCTTAAGAATTGCACAATTTTCTATTATTTAAAAAATTTCGGATGCTTCGCGGCCATTGTTCCCCAATTGTTCCTACAAATTGCCCTAAATTTGCACCACTAATGTCAACAATTTTGGCCGCTTCTTTGAGTCTTTGAAAATTAGGGAAAGAAACGGGCTTCTGTCCCCCTGGGTCAATTCCCCAGATACGCCTATGGTCGGCTTTTTACCACTATTATATATTCGACCCCCGCCCACCCAAATCCAAATAACATAAGTATTAAAATTAAAATTGAATTATTTATTTAGTGATTAGTATTACCCTGGTAAGCATGCTCCCGGCTCCCATACTTGATAAAAAATGAATTTGACAGAAGTTGTTGCTAAAGTGGTGTTGCCAATGACAATGTTGATATTGATTTATTGTATCTGGTTTTATACTTGAACCACAAACATACAGGGCTGATTAGTGCTTGCTTTGGTCAGACATTGTTGGCAAAATATTTTCGAACAACTCTGGTCCTTAACAATATGTGGCCACAAGCAAGCAGGAAGCAGCCCGGTATATGTCTGGGTCAAGTATAAAACATTACATACAATCAATGAAATATGAAGAAAATGTGCTGCTGCTAATATTTAACACTGAGTGAGAATTAATGACTATCAAAGTTCATATCTAACCACTCATTAACTCATCTGTTTTTGATAACAGTAAAAATGTGTTATAAACTTGACAACTAAATAAAACTATTATGTATTGTATATATTGGTAAATGAGTTTTAAAAGACATAAAATGTCCATACACAGGCATACAGACAGACACATGCATACAGACATACAAAGTCCATACACAGGCATACTGACAGACAGAAATACATACAAAGATATTAGTATCAACCAATATCTGACACACTGACACAAATACAATAAACCCAAAACACCGACGACCGAATTCTTTTGATCTTTGACTTTTCCAATCCCCAAAGCCTACACAGTCATTCTCAAAGCTCCAGACAACCTAGAAGTGTTCACAAGACAAAAGACAACTTGGTCAGCACCACCAGGAATTGACCATCGACAGCTGGTGAGATTCTCTTGACCAACAAGTGTCTGTGAGATTCTCTTGTACATTTATGTACATAGACCTTGTACTGAACAAGTTAAAACAAACAGAACGTTTCGACTAGCTTATAGACATACATAGTCTTTAGTGGGTCAGTTCTAACAAATGATCCGACACCGCCCCAGAGAGTGACTGGCGCCTTACATGTTAATCTTATGGCCATGGTATTAGCTAGGTTTCCCCCGCTTTTCACACCATCTAATCTCAAGGACAGGAAAATCGATTCAAGCAGAAGGCTTAGGGAGAAAGGCTTGCTCTTTCTTACTAAAACTAGCCATATTGATTTTTATATTTTACGAGAAAGCTAAACCGTCGTGATAACGGGTAACTGTCCGACTCAAAGATACACATGACGACCTGATCAACATGCATATGTTTGAATTTTTCTTATTAAGCCTATTCAACTTTTGAGGGGACTTTAAATTTACAAAATACAGGGTGATTTTTAATACTGACGCTTTTTAAATCGAAATATTGAATAACTTTAATAGATAAAATAATGTGTTTTTTTCTGTAACGTATAGAAAACATGTAAAATTGTGTTTGATAGCAAGTTTATTTAGATGTGATGACAGGTTACCAAGCTATCGTCAAAAGGGCAAAATTTGTCACCATAAAATGGAGCCTGAAAACGCAAAAAATTCATATCTGTTGTATACGTTAAAGAAAACCGGACTACTTTATCTATTTCAGTTTCTTCAATATTTAGATTTCAAAAGCGTGAGTATTAAAAAAATCACCCTGTATTTTCAGGGTGTCCAACGTTAACACATATTCTGTGTGAACAAATAATAAAAATGTAATTTCGTTAAAAATTTGGAGTTAAACAAACAAAGTTGATCGTTAATTTGGAACGACTACACCTTTGGTAATCTTAGGATTGCGAACCATATGCAGTTTTTTTTTTAAACTTGGAGAAAAAAATACAGGTGGATTGCAATCTTAACTTAAATAGCTTCTTTTGAAAGAGTCAATCCTATAAATAGCATGTATGTAATCGGAATTCCCCACAAATTGACACCCCTGTTGTTGGACTGGACGCTGCAAAGTAAACAAAATTCTGATCATCGCGCTTTGGCCACTAGGAGAACATAACAAAAATCAACATAATATTGTTTTAATTTCTCACAATTAACTGATTAGAATTTTCACATAATATTTCTAATATTTTTCGTGAGAGTGTTGATGTCTGGAGACAGGAGTGTGGTAGTCTTACTGATATCCATATACAACCTACAAGAAACATGTTTTCCCTTTATTTATTTCCGATCGAACTAAAATAAAATCAAGTACCTGAGCACTTCATATTATGACAACAACGACAGTATAAACAAAGGTTTCATACTAAAAATAGCACATACAATCGAACTTTCCCACAAAGGCCCCAGTTGTTGGATGGAGGCTGGGAAGTAAACACGACCCAAAGTTCTGCTCATCCCGTCTTGGCCACTAGGAGTGACATCAAATAGATGTAAATGCCAAACATGTTTAAACATGACATACCACACTCGTTTGTAGGCTCGTTAGGCACCATACTGTCATATACATCCATAGTGACAGTGTACACTCGTGACGAGGGGTAATAATGCCATGGTGTCCGTGGTTGTAATGGCGGCTTATAAGGGTTAATAATGTCATGTTGTCATTGGTCGTAGGGGTGGCTTATGAGGGTTAATATCATCTTGTCAGTGAGAAGGATGAGAACTCGAGTCGGTGACAAGTAACAAGCCCATATCACAGGGATAAAAAGATAATAGGTGACGCGCTGACATTTTGTCTTCCTTTATACTGGAATGGTCAGAAAAAGGTTAAAGTTTAAAGGAGGTCAGAAAACCAACTGGTTGATGGAAATTAATGATAGCAAATAAAGTTGAGTTGAGAATGGATAAAAGACACAATTTCTTTCCACTGAATAATAGACTTTTGTTGTTGTTGTTGGTACCCTACAATTTGGACATTTCTTTTAAGTCCTTCTTTTACAAAAATATTATTCTTGAACGCCATAAGATAATGAGTTAATGTGTATATTTTTTTAACTAATTGCAGTTAACTTACTAGTTATTGAAATAGGAAACATTCTGTTGTTCTGATTTTCCAATCCGGAGGGTAGTACAGTAAACTGTGACTGGATAGGATTGACGTTTTTGTTCTTCTTACGATACATGATTAAGTTATGAGTACTCGTAATTAACACATTATAGGTGAGGTCTTATGAAAGGTGCATCCCACATGAACGTCCCGAACAAGAACTGTAGGCTTGCGGAGAGTCACAACAAACACCAGTCATTGGCTAGATTCGAACCTTGGCCCTCTCGCATGCGAGGTATCCCGGAGGCCACACACCTCTTCTTCTCCCTCGTAATCAGTTCACTCAAGACTTTAGTAGGTACACTGATTCTGGCAGTTAAAAATACCACCTACCAATAGAGGTAATAATGTCGACAAGGACATCATCTTTTCAATTAAACAAACATTGACATCAAATCACCATCTCGCCTTGAGTCTAATGTAGGACATGAAGTCATCAAATATTTAAATTAACCTGTTAGTGTTCAATGGACAGAGAAGAATGACCAAATCAAACAAACTCGCACCGACTCACCCCTTGTTACACAAATATGTGACTATAGACCATGTGACTGTCACTGACTAGGTGTGTGTAGAATAAAGTCAGATCGCTATACTCCAGTAAACTGACAAATGTCACCACGGATCAGAAAGCCATATGTCAGAGAATTAGATGTGTGCAGTGAACGTAATCAGCCAACTGACATGCCACTAATCGCTACAAGAATGTTTAAAACTATAATTATATTTCCATAATGACCTCACCCTAATCGTGTGTCGACAACAATACAAGTAAAGTTTCCCATAACGATCAGTAAGCATAACTACTTGAACTGGGCGATTATTTTTAAATGCGGGAGTAATTTGCCAAAGCTCTACGCCCTTTCCCCTTGGTGATATACAAATGCCAAAGTCAGTGTAAGGACATCCTGTGTCAGTGTGACCAATGTCCGAAAATGTGTAGGGATGGCCTAAATTGAATTTACATTTATGATTCTAGGTCAACATGACAAATCACAACAGTAAACATGTGATTGTCTCTCCCTGGAAGCAAAATCAAAATATATCCATGGTAGGCAGACATGGTACTTACTGAGCTACAGAGCAACACTATCTGAAAATTAAACTGGATATTGAGGAAAAAGAACAACGCGAGCGGTGATTATTTAATTAACATTAAGAAACTTGGAACATTGTGGACAATAAAGCGTCTCAAAATCTGTCAACCCAATAAAAGCGCATAATTTCGATGTACAATTAATTATCTTTTCATGATATTTAAGCTTAAGTCTGAACAATCAGACAAGTTATCGATATTTAAAACTCGCCCTAGTTTAATGAAGCGTTAAAAGAGTGCTAAACAATTGGACAAATCCTACACAAACCGAAGACAAAACAATGTCTTGTATTCCCACGACACCATGGTGTCTCGAGATTTTACCCAAACCGATTTACTAATAACAAAAAAACAAATATTGGAAAACCCAGACATTACAGGTAAGTAATTGACCAGACGGGCCTTTTTCAATGACTGGACACTTACAAATGGCCTTAGGGTCAACGTGACGTTGGCAGTGACAGGTCAGTTTTGACAGTGAGTCATACAGGTAAGTGTATACAGGTGAATGGTCAAACCAACGAGCCAAAACAGGTCGTCAGTGACAAGAAAACATGTTTATGACAGTAGCAATCCTGTCTTTAGGGAACTCATTTAAGGACACACTGGGTGGGGTATTAGTCAACTGACTTGCCAAAATTGTCAACAAATGTCATCCATATGATCAGGACAGAGAGGGGTTAACTTATCTAGGAATGCGCTCGTTCAATACAGCCTCATATAACGGATGACAGTAGTCGGACATGACCGTTATCAATCAGATATAAAGACATTTTGGAAACAAATGTAATTGAGCGTAGAAATCTTATTAGCAGAGGGATAGGAAAATGTGAGAATAAAAAAGGATAGAGCACAAGATGTTGCAAAAAGAAGGAAGAAAAACAGGTGTAAATTAAGATAATCTATAAATAACGATACAGGCAGTAATACATTAAGAACGCTGTAATATGTCACGTCTATTTCTGTCACCCACACATCATTACATCACCGTTATTTCAAACTACACCTGAGGTTGACACAATGACACAAGTACCCCCGCACCTTTCACAAACACAAACGTATCTTGAATTTAACAAACTACATGCACCATTGACCTAACATCCGTTAAACATTGTATCTTATAAAAGATAATCTTGTATAGTAACAATTTACTCATGCATGTCATGCATTACGCTGCAGTTTTCTTAATTCTGTTCCACTATTAACTCAAACCACAAACCTTGAAGCTAACACAACAAACCATTGCCTTGGTGTATAAATATTTACAACTTGAATTAGGTAAATTAAACACGAATTGAAGTTAAAGGCGATCATGTGGGTTGTGGGTAAATATTTCGTTACATCATCGTCATTTCCAACTGTGTCCGAGGTTGACACTAGCCCAACCCCCTCGCCAATTTACAAATGTATCTTGCATTTAACACATTACACACACCGATAATAATTGTATCTTTTAAAAACTTATTTTAAAGAGTTGCAATTCATTCAAGCATTATGTTGCATTTTCCGTAAATCTTTTATTGACTAGAACCACAACCCCTAAAGCTAATGAAACACACCCTTGTGTACAACTATAACATCTATTAACAAAGTAACTTAAAGACGTTGAATGTGATTACGGTGTACAATAGGTAAACATTACTGTCCATATCCTCATCACTATCAGTGTCCATCCCTTGTAACACCTTGTCACAACATAAGTCATCTCAACAATGTATGAGCCACCTCTATGTACCAGTCGAGACACGGCGACGACATCTTGGACAGCCTTGAACTGACCTGATGGTGACCCCAGTCCATTATTACTATTGATCCCACCAGTACTGAAACTATCTATCTACCTTACAAATCTCCTACATAAATAGGTCATAAATAACACGTGTTTTCCAGATATATTAACCCACCTTAGAGTAACATACTAATGTTATGCTATTTGTATTGACTTTGTTATGTTAATTATCTTTAAATATTCACTTACATCTACATTTAGTTTGCTACAATCGTTGTAACAAGAGTAAAAAGAGGCTGACTGACGATATGGATGCTCTTATTATTCAACCTTCTTTGTAAGTGGTACAAGACTAATAGATATGCAACCCTTTTTCACCTGCCATTTATTTCAGACCATTGCTCAATAAAGAAAAATAACCATTGTCAAACAATGTATAATAATGAGGAGACATCTGTGCAAATTTGCACTTTTTATCTATGTACAATGTACATGGTTGTCACTCTAGTTATCTAAAAAAAACAAAGAACTCTCTGAAATAAGAAAGCGGTCGCCGTTTTGATAGATAAAAAAGCATCAACGTGATTAAAAAAATATATAAGTAGATTTTAGAAGCAGCAACGTGAATAAAAAAATTAACTTAGTAAATTGAAACACATAGTTTGCTAAACGTTAATGGCGTACGGAATTAGTGTACGATTGGAGAGTAACATATAGAAGGAAAAGGGTAATAACAAAGTATATAGAATCACTGATCTAATCTTAGCAATATTAACAACGTAACATATTTATTCGACAAGTTCACACGTACCCAATAACACATAGCAATATTTGAGTGATAGACAAGAGAATTATAGACAAGAGAATTATAGACGAGGAAGGAAAAAGAAAGAGCAGCTGCCGGGACACACGACAGGCACGCGTCTGCTCACCATGAATATCTAAAACCTGGGACATTATAAAAGGACCCCTAGTAATGCGAGAGATTCAGAAGCCTCAAATCGACTATTTGGGTGACATTACTATCAGAAACTCATGTGATTAAAAAAAATGTGGGCATTCACACAGACTGACAGATGGCGGTCGTGATTTCTAAAACATGATGAAGACTTAATACTGAAGTGAAACTAGAGAGAGAAGAGGAAAGGGAGGGGGGGGCGAAAAAGAAAGAGACACATCGACGACTGGGCCGACTAGACGTGTCGCTCTTAAGCCTTTTAACTGCCAGCATGGAGCCCAAGTGTCTGCCCACATTATCCCCACATCAGTGATAATGGCGCCATATTGGGGCCAATAGTTGCCCACATCGACAATAATGTCCTATGATCTCGCCAACAGCTTCATTAATTAATTGATCGACCGTTTCACATCTACTATAGACTTGCTACTATGCCCGAGGCCATGAGATTACTCGATACCCTGCACACGTCATTTCTTCATCGAACTCTTTGATGATTGATTGATTGTTTAAGATGGCGGATTTTGATACAAATGTATTGTTCTCTTATCGAACTATCGATGTGCTAACAGTATTGGATGACCATTAAAGCAATACTCGGTGAGATATTTCCTAGTGACCTTCACACCTAAACACATCCAACTACCGCTGAATTAATGTATTTATAAAGGGCAAACTGAATTAAAAAACATTGACAAACACGAGACAACAATCCTGGCTAAGCAAAAAAAGTAAATGGGACAAATTAGAATAAATAATAAATGGGTACGATTACGAATGTCTATGCACTTAAGATAATGAAATGTCATCATTACATGGAAAGTTGTTCAAAATGTCTACCAAACGAGAGTAGCAGACAAACAAACTGGGTAGAATGTCAAGAATGTTTTAAAATGAGCATAAAAAGATTTATAATAGCGACAAATTACGTAATCTAGATAATCATTCACCCAAAAAAGACACCTTTACCCCCATGCATTTAAGTCAAAGGTTGAAAACGGAATCAAATGTCATCAACATTCTAAATACGTCTTTTTTATCCTTGAATGATGTTACCAACAAATATTGAAATCTGGTATTGTAGGAATGCTTGGGCATAGGACTAAAAGGCCAACTATGTACAATTGAATTATCAGAAAAGGGACGTTAAGGCGGATTTGTATCAAAATGCATGAAAGAAATATGAAGATCAAAATTTAAACAAATTAACTTTCCTTTTAAAATCTTAAATACGTTTCCACGGTTACAGGTCCCGCATACTGGCTAAAACATATCTAGAAATTAAAGAAATAATCTTGTCTTAACAAACAGAATTCCAGACGAATCTACAGTATTGATACTCATGAGGAGTGATGACAATCATTGCACCATAAACACTATATATACTTTATGATTGTACACATGCACAGGTATTCTAAAGGATGCCCACATTACATACTTGACGTAAAAATACACAAATATCATAAATAGATTATATATATAGAAGGTGGGATAAGATATCATGTGTCCCGAGACGTAACCCTTTCAATACATGTTGACCTAGAAATCAAACCAGAGACACAGTTATCCATTATCTAGCAAAACAAACACAATATACAATATCGATTCCATTGGGCTTATCTTCACGACAAAGTAAAAATGCGAGATTCTTTGATAAGTGTAAAACAAACAGCGAAGGGCAGTTGTACCCCTGTAACAAACAGCGAAGGGCAGTTGTACCCCTGTAACACACATGATAACAATTTGTAAACACTCTGTGCAGGGTGACTACCACCATTCAAAATAATTGCACAAAGGAGGGGGGGCATGCACATTTCTTAGAAACAATAACAAGAGAATAAGCTGATAATCATGCACAAGGCTGCAAGGGTACAACTTTTTTAAGGACGAAATACTGTGAATGAAAACTTATCCATGTGTGAGCAACTATCAACTTCAACTCAATGGGCTTAAATAGTACAAACTTCTTACTAATTAACTGTGAATGATCCATGCTTTCTAGGTAAAAATGCTTCATCCTACAGCCATGTTTAAGTAAGACTTGCTTTTATTTTTCAATGGTGAATACTTAGTCAGACAGGGCGCCGTGTCTACCAAATCGCTTGAATGAAATTATGCAAAATTGTACCTTTCAAAGACATCTGCA
>JAUUEB010334111.1:0-12610 GCA_032362205.1 Clione limacina
ACACTTTATTTTCAATATCGTAAATGTTTATTGTTCGGGTAAACCGTGTATGATTTGCATTTAGCAAATGCAATAAAGGTATATATAGGTATGTAAGGGAGACCGCTTGACTACAACAGGCAGTTGAACGGTTGATAAATTCAATACGGACACGGTGTCAGGCAGTGATCAACGCCAGGGGACATCATACACGTTACTAAGCGTGTCACTTTTTCAGATGACCCCCGCTCCTTGTAAATACAGAATAAAAGTGTTATGTAAAACATTTCAGATTGTATTTGACTTGGTTGTGTGTTAAATTTATTAAATTAGTATTCCTGACAATTTAAAGGATAAAGCTTGATTATGAAGCCAGATAGTTGATTTTTAACACAGTGTATACTTAAAAAAGTATATATATTGCAAAACACGCCTCTGAAATGGAGAACATTATCCTTGATGTTTCAAGGCCGGGAACGGGACAAGATCTTTCAGTCAAAAAGAGATTTTTTTAAAAGAGTGCAAAAGTCATTTTTTATAGATCATTTGTCAAGGATCAATCATTTCATCCTTTCTGACAGTTTGGCTAGAACTCCTGATTGTTCCGTCTAGAATCAAAAAGCTTATTTGTTATAATCTGTCTCAAGGTCTGTTCGAATTGATGTCTCAGAGACTATACAATAAAGTGATATGTGACGAAATTTGATTCCTAAACACACAATATATCCTGCCGTCTTATAAGCAGCATTAAAACGATAATGATAGAAACAGTATTAAAAATACCGAAAAATGCGATGCAAATTCAGCGCCAAAATTAAGCGGTTAATATATTAAACTCGTACTAACTTTGTTTTTGATCAAACACACTGCAAAAGGTGCCGCGATTGTCTAGTGGTGAGTGTACTTGATTCTCATCTGATATAGTCGGTTCGAGCCCTCGCACCGCTTAAAGTAATACTTTAAGAAAGCATTTTCAACCTGTTTTACACTGGGCCAGCACAGCGTCTGCTTCGCAATGACGTAAAAAAAACATTGTTCAAAATTTGCCCCCACGGGACATAAAAACCCTTCTTATAATTTCTCAAAATTGCAATTCAAGTCACCCTTTATTATACGATGTATTAATCTATGTACGTACATTTGAAGGCTTAACTTTCACATTACAATTAGCGATCAGCTGTCGATACAAAATTCAACTGAAGCCCTTTGTTTTGATTTCTGTGGAGTCTGAATAAATATCTGGACGACGTGCGTATGCTTTTATGGCGATGTCACAGTAATTGGCCTACTACTCTTTGATGAATTCTTAACAGATCCCGTTTGCCAAACTTGTTACATATATTGTAAAGCTCACACTCTGACAAATTAACAGCCATCTTATACGTCAAGTTATCACTTCAACTTCAAAGTTATAACCGCCATAAGACGTTGCACAAAAGGGAAGTCAAGAGACAATAATATTGTTCTGCTTATGCACTTAATTCAAGCGACATTTATATCGGCATTTATTGTTAGGCATAATTATTTCTGTTGTATTTAAGATTTATTTCTTGAGCAAGATGCTAAAAAACGTTTAAAAAACCGATTAGTTTGTTTTATATGCATTTTTAAAGTACTGTAAGCCTACATATGCGCCCCCTGGATAACTATATATGGTAAGCATCTCACGAAGAAGATGGTTTTATACTCACGGAAACGAAATAATAACAGTTTTATCTGATATGTCTCTTCGAGAACATGCTTTATGTTCCTATTCATTAAGATCAACCGATTTGAGATTTGGATAACGCTATGTTGGATGACATAATTGGAAAAGCTGGACACACAACTCAAGAATTAATTGCCAAAATTACAAATAGTTTTGGAAATAAAAAAGGTCTGTTATAATCATAGTATTGTGGTCAAGAGTACCTCACATTACCCTAGTAGAAGGGAAACAACTCATTTGATAAAATAAGATAGAGGAAGATAAGCAAACTTTCAGTGAATGATAAATTTAACCATGATATGCTGTTTGCCTTAAAATACAACTCTAACCCTGATTGGCCAACACTCCGAAGTATTTTTTATGGATGTTGTATTAGATCAAACGACTGTCATCACTTCAGCTTCATCTTTGTTTTACAACAGCAAATCTTATAGCATTTTAGATAATGATAGCTTTTATGCTAAAAAGGAGCTAACCAATTTTCAAAGCCCCGCGAAGCAAAGATTTTCAACAAGAGTTTCTGTTTGTCTCTCTTCGTATTGACATCACACGAGAGATAAAGAAATTATAAGGGGCGTACAAATAGTGTTCATTTGAAATTTGACGGAAATAATGATGTCTGATGAACGCAGAATAAATTTATCATGAACGCGCAAAGTCTGCCATGTTCAGTTATCTAGCCACATCTGCTGCTGGGCTTACAAGTCAAGCTCATTAAGGGTGGTACGTCCTAACAGCGTGTCACATCTTCACGATATTACACTTCTGTTGTATACCTAAATGGACACACAAAGCCCTTGAATGACAACAAACTGTCTTATTAATAATACTGGCGTGGCTCTATCGACCGTCATCGGTTTGATTTTAAGCAGAAACAATGTTGTCCGATTTAAGCGCAAAGAGTGCTGCGCCTGAACAGAGTATCATAGCTTGTTTCACATTGGCTGCCTGACTTTCACCTGCTATATATCAGCCCATGCTTGGTTGTGTTTTTTAAACTTTGCACAGTAGTTTAGTTTACTTCCGGCAATATAAAGATATTCTTTTTATTTACCAATACTCATTATCTAAAAAGATCCTTTCTTTAACATCAGTAAAAATACTGTCTGCACCCAAAACATAGCCCTGAAATTAGATTTTACCTTAAAAGATGTTACAGTTGTTACAATCACTCATTTTATCTTTCCATAAGCGTGTTTCTATTTTACATTGACACAATCTAAAAAAAACAAACGAAAACGCATGCATTTTTGCTGAAAAAGAAACACTGAACTGTTGACAAAATTATAAAGTCGTTGACAAATAATGGAGAGTATTACTATATTGTCGCTGAGCAGGAAAACAATTGACAATGGCCTTCACCAACCAAAAATCATATTTCTGTAAGCGGCAATCTTGACCATATTTGTATCATGCTACCATGTTCTTCGTTTATTTGATAAGTAAAAATCAGAAGCCTTAACCACCATCCCTGTCATTGCTATACCTATAACTATCACTAGGGTAACCCCCTTCTATTTCTTAACTTTAAATACAAAAGGAAAAACAATATTGGCTACCCAAATACATAAGGAGATCTATCTGAACTGCGCTCCTATAGTGTTACTAATAGGCCCCACCCTTACAAGGCCGGGCGATCGTTAAAAAGAACTTCCGACTTTCAACTTACTTAACTGAAGTAACTTTAATTGTTGTTTGTATGCTCTTTCATGGACTCATAAAGTTCACTACACATTCGCACATTCCGTAAAGAACAACATTTTAGAAAAATTGCTCATCACCCGAATGATATTAACTGGTTGCGTTTCTAAAGTATAAAGTTAGCCATCGCTTTGCCGGTCGATGTTCTCTTGTGTTTGAACATGGTTGACATATTTTGTCCAGTATGATTTGCCAGTCCATGTTTTCTTGTGTTTCAACATGGTTGACATAGTTTGGTCAGTATTGTTTCCCAGTTAAATCAATAGCTTAGTATATTGCAGCTTGATGTCTTTAAGCTTAATAGTGTTTGTCAGCAACTTCGTTTTTCAATTTTTGCCCATATCAGTTCGGTTAGATTGAGATCTGCATGGCAAGGGGGGTCAACTTGTATGGCCCATTTCTTCAATTACTTTATCGATTACGAGTACATTTGGCTTATTTTGTGCTTTGACAATGCTTACAAGTTCGCGCTTTGACGAACCACGAGAAAATTCAAGATTGATTTGTTGCAACCACAATTCGATTTTCACTTATCAGCAACTGTCAACACTGTGTCCTTCAACCAGCTTTTAAAACTCTCCCTGTTTATTAATGTACAATAGTATCTGTCGTCAGTTGAAATGGATTGAAAGACAAGAGCAGAATCTGGATCAAATTACGGATAAAATATAAGTACGTATGCTAGTTTTTGTCTTAAACTAACAAAGCGTTTCGACACAGTTAACTCTGAATGTCAGGCAGCCCGTGTGAAACAAGCTAAAATACTTTGACTACTTACATCAAATGTACATAAATTCTTTAATGTAATGCAAGACTTCCAGAATTAAATATTCAGAACCTTTATACAACAAACAAGTCAAACATACATTATAGGGCAATAAACTTGTTACAAAGACGTCTTTGTCTTCACGGAAGTTGTTGTTTGTGACACTTATAGGTGTTTGTATATTTTAGTTAAGTAAAATGTCAACGACAATGCTAATTATACACATTTAAAAACTATTTTTATACTAGGTTGAGCTGTTACATGAATGATGCTATAGTAATCATTAACCTCAAGGTTTATCACTGAAAAAAACACATTTCTTCTTCATTTTTTTCTCTTTGTGACACATAACGGTATTTTCATTTATTAGTTAATATAACTGTTCAAATAATGCGAACTATTTTTATAATTGCTATTTAATGTCTGTCAAACTGACTAAAAGCCGCAAGGTTAATGGCTAAAAATAAACTTTCCTTTGCTTGGTCTGGTATTTTGTCCTTTTGACATTTACAGATTGATCTAATTCTATCTTTCTATTTACATCTTCCGCATTCTTTATTTCATGGCTATTTTTGTCTATCATCTAATTTCCTGTTAGCCTTTTGCATGACTTCCCGTTACTTTGTCTTTCTGATGTCTTTTTGTACTATCTACTCTTAGTTTTGATATTCTAAGCTCCTTTCCTTTGTCTGTTTTATATCTCATTATATTTTCCAATGTAATTCGTTACTCTCGTCAACTTGATCATAAAGATGTTTGTCAATTTGTTGTATTATTGTTGTTGTAAATATTATTCTATAGTTGAACATAGTTTATCTCCCTGTTTTACGTTTTTACTTTTCAATATTTCTTTAAAGATCAAGTTTTTCAACATTGATGGTATTACCGCTTTTACATGTAAAACACATTCATAGAACAAACAGAGTGTTACCAATATTTATAAATATTTGATTTGAAAAATGTAAATGGGTACTAGCTTTACTGCTAAGAACTAACATTTAAATCATTTATCTTACCTTGTATAACCATTTCAGAACAATTAAACAGTGGCAGAAAGTACAATGTAAAACTAACCTGTTCAGTTGCGTTATGTCTTTACTTTTCTGAAAATTATGTAAGCTATGAGTGGACTCTTAATCTGTTGTTTGATTTTAGTCGACAGTGATTCCATAATGGTTTAAACACTGTTTCAACTAATATATTTGAATATATTTTGATTACTCCCAATTTGATTTCCGTATTTTTGCCATGACGTATAATGTCATAGTTCAGACAACTATGTGGCTGAAATTTGTGGAAACTTTCGATCTTTGACCATAACACACACTTGAAAGTAAGATAGGTAACGGTGGTTTAGGTTAATGTGCTAACAACATTTACAAAATTATCCCATATCGCGGATCACATTTTGATTGGTAATCAAGTGTCTAAAACACTCTATCAACGCAACTCAGTATGATTATCTTTCAAAGGAACGCAAATTAAATATATAAGTGTGTTTTTCCTGCAAATGACATCGTAGGGAGTTTAAGACATGAAAGAGGGATTGATCAAATTCCAATAACAAGAAAAACTGTAAGAAATTTGATCAAAAGTTAAAAATACTTTGAAGTGTGAATATATATAAAGACAATTCTGTTTCATAATATCAAATATGTAGCTAATCTTTTTCTTTTTTAGGAAAAATCAAATCAAATCTTTTGTTCGTGACAAAATTCTGCTAATGGTAGTATTTAAAGATAATTTTATCATAGGAAGTAAATACATAATGGTGTGATTAATATCCCTTTTGGGACTTTCTAAAAACTACAACTACAACTACAACTACAACTACAACTACAACTACAACTACAACTACAATGTTTTTGCGTTAGAATATTTGTAATTGCCTTATAATTATAGAAGTGAGAAGATCGTATATGATTATAGTGTAACGTGTTGATCAATCGAAAGATTGCGTAAGGAAGATATTTTAGAATCATGTAAACTCTGATAGCTTATGTTATACTGGGTGGATACAAAAAACGAGCCGATTGTTTAAATCATCACAACGCCAACAATTTTGAATATTTTTACAAAATAAATTTTATACAGTTAACTTGATAAGTTTTCTTTACTGCCACTTAATTTCAACGTAATCTATTATCAACTGTTGATACAGTGTACCTGTCTAGAGTACCCCTCAAGCATACCAATATGAACATTTTCATAGAATCGTAAATATTGCGTAAATAAGAAAGCATAATCAATTTCATGGAAGTAACAAATGAAATTTATTATTATCATGTTTAGTACTTTTAACATCATGAATTAACTGTTAAGTACATGTTTGGTATGTATCAAATAACACCAGAATCAAAAGAGAAACAAATATTTTTGTTTGATATAGTTTAGTCCGTGAATGCAATAACAAAATATTATGTGAGTAAAATCGGTAAAAAAAATATCGTGTGTTAGTTAGGTTGGGAAATGCTATATTTTATGCTGGAGAAAGTTATTTACTCTTAAGTATTTTCTTTTTCAACGAGCAAATCAATATTTTGTATATTAATTGCCGAGTCTCCCCCGAGTATGTGGTACTCTATCCTGCGCAAACTCTCAATGTATTGCTTCTGTTATGTACAAAGCTGAAATGAACAAGTCCAGTAAGTTGGCCGTTATGTGCTTTGAAGTAAGAAACGTTTAACGAACCAACCAAATAGACCTAGCTTAGGATATAACTAGAGAGACAGTTCTAATTGTTATTCTATTGGGAGAAATGATTTGCCATCTTATCAATTAGGAACAAATTGAGGAAATACAGAGATAATCATTATCACTTAATAAACATCAACCATTAATTTTGAAGCACTGTTCAATGTTCAAATATCTGTAAGCCTTCTCATTGACATTTGGTGCACAACAAATACTTTTATTTATATTTCATTTGACTTTAACTGTCAACAACTTGCCAGTCCATTGCTTCCCATATCTCTTCCTATTTAATTCTCTGAGAGTTTTATTGTCAGATTATTTTGTTGAATAAATCTATATATGTCTGACGTAACTGTCACTGATGAAAAATCAATTATCTATATTTTTTGCTAGCTTCCGCACTGTTCAATGTTATCACAATTTTTGCTGATTCTCCTTTTTCGTTTACACATTTGGCTTTTTAAGCCATGCTATTTATAGCACGGCTTTAACAACTCACCGTGTGCGTCTCTCATTACTTATGTCCCTTTATCTGTCTGCGCCAGCCAAGAAAATTTGAAACGATTTGTTTTTGTAATTTAAGAAAAAATTGCCGTAACCGGGGTTTGATCACAGGGTCTCAAGCTAAAGCTTGGCAATCCGATGCCCAACCATTTGAGCTAACCAGAATAATGAATTGTCTTCAAACACATTTATATATTTTCATTTTTTGCGACGCCACTTACAAAACAACATTTCACAATTTCGAGAATAATCGCAAGCAACTAAACGAAAATGAATTAACATAATGTTTGCAAGCAAAGTGGCTCGGGTTCAATGCCGGTCACCGATCGAGCTTTTGTGTGATGTATTTTTTTAAATATTTTTATTTGACAGATATTGTATCACAAATTAAAGTTTCTTTTCACAGTTTATCCAAATCACATAACTTCTGATGTATCCTTAGAATAGCTTCAAAGCTGCAATCTCAGAAACACTGACAGGCCCATGTCGGTTTGAAGTATCTTTCTTTTTTGTATAAAATGTGTCAAATCTCACTAATTCTCCTGCCTCAAATTTATATTTGGACTTTTAATAATTGTTTTTTTCTATTGGACCTTACTTGGCTTTGAGAGATAACTTAAATACACTTTGAATGCATGTGTTAAAAATGCATGGTTGAAATATAGTAGCCACTAAAAGAGGAGGGGGGGGGGCAATCGGCAGTTCTACTCTCAACTTAGTTTGCTACAGAATGCAAATCTTTAACCAGACAGAGAGCAGAAAGAAGACTGTGATGATCCTTTGCAATATGTGAGTCGTAATTAAGAGTTCAGAGGCGGGAGTTGGTAAGCGTTGTATACTGACTGTCACTGGTCTCATTTTTAATAGTCCACAGCAAAACTTGTATCAAACTGATAAATAATGTATTCCTATGCCACTTCTAGTACTTAGCTACAATTTGTTTAAGGTTCTATCACAATATTTACTCCTGAAATTAAAAGCTCTTGATTATCAATGAAAATCAACGCATTAAAAAGACTTGTTTTTAAAGATGTAACGTTCCCTTTAAAATGAAAAGGTTATTCTGCAGACAGTGTTACTGATTCTACGTGCAGCCATTGTGAGCTTGTAAGCGAAAGTGTACAATTGCAATACATCACTATATATAGTATTATATATGGTGAGCACATCACTCAGAACCTAATAGGTGTTAACTGTATAAGGTTCACTCAATCGAGCATCTGGAATGTACGAGCAAATCAATATTCTTAACGTTAGTATTACGTTTTCAGGACGTCATAGAAAGATGTTTCTTTTCCTATACTGATTGCGATTGTATGATATTCAGTGTTCAATATAGCATTATCAATAACAAGTAAACCATTCTATTTTAGCCATGATATTTGTTATACATCATCGAGCAAGACAAACAATTGTACATGGAAGTATTCCTGTAATCACGCTTGTGAAATTAAATGAGAAGCATTACGTTTATCATCACATTGCTAAATAGGGCAAACAGAAAATACACATTGAATGAGCCTCTGATATGTTTAAGATAAGTCAATGTCTTACTTGTATTTTCTTCTTTTAGATTTGTAACTCGATCGTCAATTAAGTGCCCATGGGAACCAAGCTTGTCCGAATTAGATAAGACTTTTTTCTCTCCGCCTCCATTCATCTCATTCATAGATTTTCTCAATCTCATTTGCCTTTATTTTGACGGACGACGGCCTTGACATACTGTACGATTTCTGATTGCTTGTTCTCCGTTCGCAAATAATTGTGAATGGGAGAATATTTCCTTCACGTCTGTCTATCTATCAGTTTACACATTGTTATTACTGGATAACTGAATTATATCATTTGTATCATTATAACTGACAAGTATTTTATGATTTTGTGAATATATTCACATATAATTTATTCACTAATCTTATTAACAAAATCTATTCACGTGATGAATTAAAAAACCTTATGGGGAAATTAAATCGTATTAAAAGACAGACGAATTCATCCAATTTATTTCACATCGAAATGACTCTCATTTCTAATTGCGCTTTCCATTATTTACAAATACCGAAATATGTGACTGAGGTCAAGTCATATTTCTCTTATCTAGCTTCTACTCTCCTCTCCATTTACGGTCCGTGTGGTCGAGTGTAGAAAATGATGGGGGAAACACAACGCATGTTTTGATAAAGAATGGTTCACTAAAAGTGACCCTACATCTTCAGGATTTCCCGTTCATAGAGGTAGAATGTAAGGACAATAACTTTGTGTACCCATTTACATGAATTGTATACAACATGTGTCTAGAAGATATCTGAATCACTCAATCTGTCTTCTTTTCTGCGAGTGTAATGACAACTCCTCACTGGTATTTGTAATAGTATTACTGTGACCGTTGCAATCATTATTCTAAACAGTGAGCAAATCAGAATATACATAAGTCGGTGTCTTGTGATACTATTTTTTCTGAGAAACAATCTGTTGCTGATTAAAAGAGGTCACTGATTGCAATCTCTAAAGGGTAAATTATCAGGAAGTGCCATATCCTTTTCAACCAAACTTTTCTATCGAACCTTTCAACTATTTATAAATTTAAAAAAAAAGGCTTTATAGCCATTATCGGTTGCGTGGCCTCAAAATATGCTTTTATGCATAATATCATGTTTGTTCCCATTCAAATCATATCATATAAACTATTTATTTGTAAACTACTTGACTTTGCTTCAATTAAGGGCGAGTGTATAATTAGATATACAGTGAGATGCGTTGTTTTTTAAAGCAAGGCTGGGAGAGAACGGTAATTTTCATGATGAAGACAATTCTGTTTCACTATTTTCAGATCGACCATAAATCTGTGCGCCATTATTATTTTTCATAATTTGATATACCGGATACATCTTATATATATACCGGTATATGCTAAAAGACACAGAGACAAAGGTATATACATGATTATAATATACGATAATGATTGATAACATTATTTGAACATGCTATAAATTGGCATTTAAAAAGCTATTACTCCACTGACTAATAAGACATTAAGAAGATTTTTTATATCAGATAAAAAAAAAATTAGTTTTCGTATCCTAATAAAAGTTACGACATATGCTATTTGAAACGAACGACTGCTTTAACTTGGAAGTGTTCTTGAAGTGTATTAACGTTTTGTGTGTTAAACAAGTACTTTTTCATGTTTAATGGGGATATCTTTCTTTAGTAGTTATTGCTATTTCACACTAGTGTTTTTATTTAAAGAAAGACAATGTATCAATGTCTTGCTCATATAAGTTTTTGTTTTGATGTTATTTTTCCTTAACATGTTTACATACAACTTGATGCCGCGAGATGTCAAGTGTTGCATCTCTGTGTTCTTTAAATCAAACATTATGAATAGAGCTTAAGATATTATATACTAAGTGAGGTTTAAATTTCGTCAACCTGAAAACAAATCTTAAAGTTGGTAACCAATCCTCAACAACAGACAGTTCCCTTATCATTCCAACGATAATATTGCCTCAGTGATTGACATTCGCAAAAAATCTGTTCGTTTTTAGAAAAGGTAAACAACATTTCTATCCTGGAGTTAAACGCAAGACAGACAGTTTTTATTAATGAAACGACATTTTCAAGAAACCCTTTCCGGAAAAAGAAGTAATAACTTCAAAAGATTCCAAAAATAAAGGAATTAAAATTAATTTGAGACCTCGCTTCATTTGAAAACCAAAGTTTTTAACAGAAATTATACGTCACCAAACAACAATTGAATGGAGAAACATAACAGGCTTTTATAGAATTAGACGGAATATTTAATATCTAAATGCGTCCACATGCCTGTGGCTGAATTGAGTCTGTTTCAGATTCAGATTGAATCAACAATATTTATTTCTGCAGATTAATTTCCGGTCTTGCTTAAATAAAATGTAACGCAAAGTAAACATTTGCTGTAAGGTTAATAAACAACGGGAATGATATATAAATGTGTAAATAAATGTCTCAAGAAGCTCATGAAGTGAGCGAAAATTAACTTTACTATCTCTAGTGCGTCCTGTTTTATACTATGTATAATGTAAATACATATATGTAATTATATATTGATATTGATGAGCTACTTTTGATGGCTTCTATGTTAGACATAATTTAAGAAATCAAATCTATCTCAATACAATAAAATATCATTGTAAACTATTTACGTGTGGCACTCTGCGGTAACTTTTCATTCTTTTCTTTTTGGATCTTTTCGAATATGATTGGGATCCTCAAAATAAGACTGTTCACAAGAACAGTGAAGAAATGTATATTGTTTTTCTCTTTCAACATATTCAATTGCTCAGAATCAGCTTATGCTTTTGTGAATGAATGCTGTAAGCTTTGTTTTTTAATGAAATTATGAAAAATATATCTGTTCTAAACACTATAACCCGGATGAGTTTCGGAGACATACGTCCAGGAAGACAAATCCTGGCCGATTTTGGAAACATAAAAGCGCGCTAGACAACGCAGACAATTCTTTTTCAGCATCTCGTGGTAAACACATAACTTGCAAGCTGATAGTTTTTCTTCTAATCAAAAGCAAATTATCAAGTCACGACTGTGTGCTCAAAGTAAAGATGGAGAGAAATACACTTTTCAATACGTATAATTCAGATTATGGACACTTTAAACCACGACGATTTCAAAATGTCAATAGAAGACGTGGTAGCCATATTTGAGACAAGCGCGTTATTCAGTAATAAATGATTGTTATCCTTATATGACTAAAACTTGTAATCATTTAGTACAATATTCGTTTTAAACCGAAAATTGGAAAGTATTAACTATACAGTTATCTCAATAAGATGGAAGAATGTTTGGGATATGACTGTTGAGTAAGATACTGAGTCAAAGTGATATTCTTTTATTAGCAGGAATTACATCATCACAAATGTTAGCATACTATTAGTGTCTTAGTTCATTTGTCAGCGAATCCTAAACAAGATCGTTATCGATAATCATGAAACGCCTGTTCTGTCTCAGAGAGTAAAGGCTTAAAAGGTTTGGTAAATGGTTAAGCATGACTTATTGCCCGACAGTTTTCTTTCCAGTTAAAGAACAATATAAATTGGAAGTGTCTGTTCTTATAAATGTGATAGCTTGTAGTCGGAAATTACACGAATCGTGAACTTATTGAATAACCTCCAATTTTTTGTTTGATCATAGTTAAAGGTGTCTATGCTCGATTTTTGTCCGGAGGCAAAACTTTGGACCCCTACTTCCGGTCAAAATTT
>JAUUEB010334222.1:0-13212 GCA_032362205.1 Clione limacina
ATTCATTCATCGATAGCTAACTTGTTTGCCATAAATAGGTTAGATAAAGTCAGCCAGACAGTATTCACTATATATGGATAAGTAAATGTTTCTCAAAAAAAGTTAAATATTCATAATAGTGCAAGAGCTCATAGCAAACATGGTTACTAGTCACTGCACACGAATCATTGTGAAGCTGTCACTATTATGTGTTAATTGTACAACGTGATTCAGTCTTTGTCAAATACATTCATATGTTTTTCAGGGTTTTGCAATGCTAATTTGCTCATATGAACACAAGGTTTTCGAATTATTCCAATAAGTATACATGCAACTTATTTACGACGAGCATGCATTTAATCTATATAAAAGTACCTTATTATTGTTTGTAGTATTACAATAGTTTATAACGTGTTGTTGTTAGCAATTATGTTGTCTCATTTGAATTAGAATAAAAGGAAACCTAACCGTATTCTATCAACTAAAATTTAAAAACCCAAAACCTTTATCTTTAGGTGTAATCCTATGCAACACCTGGTAAACCAGCTAGTGCAGATATATAGTTTCACAAAATATCTTGGTAGTACAACCTTTCCACACACGAATCTAATATTTCAGCTCTAATCGAGCCTATAAAACGTGTGTAAAATGTTTACGAGACAATCAACATAAACGTTAAAGAGAAGCTCCAAAGTTATATGCCTCATAAACGTTAAACATAAGGAGATGAAAACAGAAAAATTAAATATATTTTTAAGAAACCAAGAATAGCGCCAAATGAATGTCAGAATCTTTGTTGTTTGATGAAAGAGCATTAACTTTGTTCATGTCATTTCCTATTAGACCATTCATTAGATTAGGTAAACAACCTTCTTTCTTTCGTTTGAATCTGATTTTAGATGTTTCGTATGTTAAAATTTCTGATTTAGGTGATTTATATTACCTCTTGGGCATAATGTTTTGATTAATCATGTCTTATCTTTTTTAGTAAAAATATTAAGCATCGGAAGAAAAGGGAAATAATTTTCTTTACTATTACAGTGAGAGGCTTAATGGTAATTTACATTAATATTACCATTTGAGTTTTACGACTGAGTCAGTTATGACATTTACAATTCATATCCCGACACACAGATTCATTTCCAGTAATTCATAACTAACCATTCATTTAAATCAGTTAATTCACTTTGATTGACTTGTTTTTAAACGAGTGAAGTCAATAAAAACTTGAATAAAAACTTGAGTGAAGTCATCCAGGTTTGCAATTCTAAAATAACCTCGTTATGAAATGTATTGTTAAACTGAAAGTGATGAATGCTGTATTGGTATGAAGGCACTTAACAGATGCTGCACACATAAATTCGGTGGTTAAATTCGAATCCTGAATATTTCGTATATATGCAGGGCCGTCTATAGCATGTGGGGGCCCGGGGCCCAGATGTGGGGGCCACATCATCCTACGTAAAACTACCCCTCCCAAAAAAAACAAATTAAACAATTTTTTAAACAACAAAATATCACATTTTAAAATAAGAAAGATATGACCAAGGGCGTCCGCAGGATTCTTTCCAGGGAGGGGGGCAAATTTTTTGAGCAAGCATCTGAGGACGCATGTCGGCAAGATTGTGGACATGTTTTTTGAAACTATCACTGCAAATGGGGCGTTTTAATAGTATGAAATAATTTTTAAACCTTTGAAAAAGTTATTTTTTGATGATTTTCACAATTAAAACATTAAAATGACAATTGAAAACTTGTCAGTATACTTCATCCACTATTACTAGTGTCAATGTACACACAAGTAATGTAACTCAAGTGATGTTTGACGGCATTGAGTACTATTGTTCCATTTTAAAATACAAACATACAATGCACATTGCTTTTGAGCAATGTTAAAGGAGGTTGGAGTTACAAATTGAAAAGGTTGAAAATGTGCAATTTTTGAAAGTTTAATGGTGCATTTTAGAGCTATGATAAGGAGGGATGTCAAAATTTTGAAAATGGAAGCTAAATGGTGCATTTCAGAGCAATGTAATGGGTGGTCGTGGAGAAATTTTGAAAAATGGACACTCAATGGTATATTTTAGAGCTATGTTAAGGGGTATTGAAAATGGAAGCTAAATGGTGCAATTCAGACCTATGTTAAGGGGGGTTGTCGAACATTTTGAAAAATGGTAGCTTAATGCTGCATTTTAGAGGTATGTAGGGTGGCCGTGTAAAAAAAAAATGCTTAATGGTGTACTTTAGAGCTTAGTTAAGGGTGATTGTTGAGAATTTTGAAAATTGGACGCTCAATTGTGCACTTTAGAGCCATGTTTACGGTGGCTGTGGAGACTATTTTTTTTAAATGGACGCTCAAAAATGATTATTAGAGGTATGTTAAAGGAGTATTTAAAATGGAAGCTAAATGATGCATTTTAGAGCTATGATAAGGAGGGTTTTGGGACATTTTGAAAACTGATTGCTAAATAGTGCATTTTAGAGCTATGTTAAGGATGGATATGGAGACATTTTAAAGTCACTGACTATCATCAGATAATCACATCAACAAGTAGGCAAATTAGAGCGTCACTGCTATAATGAATTCAATAATAATGTTAACGATAGTCAATAATGGAGATTTTATCGATAGTCAATTATGAAGATTGTATCGATAGACAATAACGAAGATTCTATCAATAATCAATAATGAAGATTAAACCGATAGTAAATTAGGAAGATCATACGAAAGATTGAGATAACCAATAGAAAACAGTGCAATCTAGGTAAACACAGATTTATATTCTATTGTATCGGGACTATGTCTAGCGTCCATATCGAAATGGCCGGCCAGGCTGGACTTAAACAGTCCCTACTACAACAATTTGATATTTTCTTGAAATATAATCGTTTTGATAATCACAATAACCAGCCAAATAAGACTTAGTTATTCACACGATTTTCATTTAAGACGTTCAATTGTAACGGTCACACAACGAAATAAAAGATTGAAAATTTCATTTTTCTAAAGTCTCAAGATATAAGGGTGTTGCATATCAAAATGACCAGCTAGATGAGAGATATATGATTGATATGTTTGTTATTACATATTTCTAATTCTAATGGTCACACAAGGTCTTTCAATATTATATAATTCTATATTTGGAGAATCTTTCTATTCTTTAGCTTATATCCAGTAGCGGCTCGTGGAATGTTTGACTGGTAGAACATAGTTTGTTTACGATTGAAAGAGAGGGGGAGAGAGAGAGAGAGAGAGAGAAAGACATAGGATAACTAACATACCATTGATGAGAGTGGGCTAGACAAAATTTATAAAAATGCAATGTTATGGATTTAATCAAGCAATTACGTTTTTCCCTACGGTTCTGGGGTGAAAGAAAAAATGAAGGGGAAAAATAAAGAGTGGCCGACGACAATCTATAACAATTAAACCCGTGCAAAGACATCGTTCACTGGTCATTTGACGCTGGTAGTCAATCGTAGTTGACAAATATTTTGTTGTCCGTCGTGAACGACACATTGCCGTTATAATGAACATAAACGGAAACTTAGCAATCGTTTACAGTCCTAGATAGGAAAGTTCTTAAGTATGGCTTGAATTTAGACATAGTAAAGGCGCGTAGGCGGGGCATGGGGGTGTTTGAGATTTAATAATTTGCCTCATAATCTCAATTATTGATTTGACAATATCCAAGGCTTTCCCCATCTCCTTTTCAAAATCCTGGCTACGCACCTAGACATATAGAGGCGAAACAAAAACCCACGTACAATGTTAGCGACAGGCGAATTGTTTTGTCAACGCCTTGACCTTATATGGTCATGATATTTGGCGTCCTTTTTTATCTGAGCAATTTTATTATAATGAACAGTGCACGGTATGTGAGCGATTTCATCATGAAAAAAGTGCACAGTGAACACTTGACGAGAATTCAAAAGGTTTGAACCAGCCGTGTCATTTATCAAACATGTCTTATTTTCTTTTTCTACTGTTGAGCTAATTGTAAGAACAAGTCTTATTTACATCTGATTAAACGTCAACATTGCCACTCAACATGTTTAAGTTATATAGAATGTCGTTTGTAAAAAAAACATGTTCTCAAGTTTGTGAATTATATGAAGATTTGTTTTCTAGATTTTGTTGTTGTTTTTGTTTTTCTGATTTCTTATGGCTTTGTTGACAAGGTACCAAGGTCCTTGGTATTGAACATCTCTGCACTTATTCAATTACAGGATGACCAGACAGCCAAGTTATAAAACTATGTTTCTAGTACTGAATAGCACAGAAGGCATTTCTGTGGAGACCACAAGGAGTAAGAAACATGGTAGGCCAAGAGAACATAGAGAAAATGCACAGAAGAGTACAAGCTTAGTGGATACTCATGCACTCAACTGAAAAAGATGGCCAAGTTCAGAGACTGTTGAAAAGTGTTCATAGTCAACACCCTAGAAAGGTTGAAGGCAGTGCGGATGATCATAGCTTTATAACATTATTTTGTTTCTGTTTTGAGCTGACTATTCAAAGTGCACAAATAAACATTCTTTCAATCTAATCATGAAGATATGGTCATTTGAAATTCATAAAAGAAAAGATCAGAAGTGCGTTTTAGAGGCATCTCAAAGATTTTGGGCTCAAGTTTTTTTTAGTTATATACTTACCTATTTATCATTACTAGATTTAACATAATAGTCTCTTTCAAAAGAGGCCACTTTATCAATATGTCAACTTCTTCATCAGTATCTTCTTCCTCAGGGTCTTCTGCATCTTCCTCTATGACCTCAACTGCTACTAGCCCCTCTCTCTCCCCTCTTCCTCCCCTTGTCTAGAAACTGTCAGTCTGAACCAACAAGGACTGGTAGACTGGCAGGTTTGGTCACGACTGACTGTAGTGTACACATACTTGAACACAGAATCTACATACAAAAACAATTTTGCATATTTTTGTTTATGATACACTATTTTGTTGTTTAAATGTTCAACAACAAACAAACTTCTTTATCTAGCTTAGGAAGTGTATTAGGATATTGTTTCATTTGCTTTATTTCCTACATTGTAAAACCCATTCAAGTAAACAAATGTCTTTCTATTTGAGTTAGCTGAAAGGGCAAAAGGGTGATAAAAAAATAAAGAATTGATTGAATATGCATCAAGTTTCCATGAAGACTAACCTTATTTCCCTACGCCTTACTCCTTGACTTGGCAAAGGTGGCACAGGCGGAGGCATACCATGATGAGCAGCTGCCTGGGCCCTCTTAGCTGCCTCTACCACACCAGTGGCATATTTGATGTTAGTGTACTCACGACCAGCTATGTTCTGAAATCAAACACATTCATTGTTATCATCTATCAAACATTTCCTTATTTCTGTTTTAATGTTTCCAAAAAATGTAAGTTAAAGTTTGTAAGAAACAAAAAAATCATCCTTTTTTCTCTCTGACTCAAGATAGAGGCAGCCGAATATTTTGAATATTTTTTTTCGCTTCTCTGTGATCACAGCAATTCAATATTCACCATACCCTAACTTTAATCCAAGAGAAGAGTTCAAATTAATTGACTCTTATAGTTGGTACAGGAGCGTCGCGCCTGGCGTAGAGCAATCACATTGTAAAAGTCAAACCCACATAGTACATATGCATGACATATATGTCTACGAATATGGACTTATGACTATAAATGATGATGATGATGATGAGTGTCCAAAATATCCTTGGTGGGTAGCAAGTCTTACCATGTTGATAACAAACAACCAAACAGTACAAAGAAAGATGCAGCGATTAATGCTAGCTGTCACTCTAGCAATCTAGACAGCAGAGTTCTTTCTCAAGTGGAAAATAGCTGAGTAACAGTACGGTCAAACTTGTTTAAACCACACACATAAAACTTAAATCTTTGCCTATACGGAACAAAAACCTGACTCCTGTTTTTTTTCCTTTCTTTATCTTTGTTTAAGAAACACGCTTAAACAGACAGAAAAAACACATGTTTGAATGGACAAATTATGACAAAAATTATCAATTTAATGAGATAATTTTGGGCTTTAAAAGATCGCAAAAAGCATTGAAATTTTACTAAGAGAGAAAAGCCAAAAGCGTTTCACTTGTATTTTGAGACAGGACCTGCTGTATTGGTACGACACAATGTGGAAGTATGAGTGCGGCTGTAGCCTACATTGTGGAATAAAGTAGGGCATGAATGGATCGGGGCATTACATATGTCATACTCGCTGACTTCTGGCTAATGGAATTTCACTGTAAAACAGTGCTTTTGTTTAAACAGTTGTTTTTTACGCAGAACAAAATTGTGCATCCAAAAATTCAGTTTAAGCGAGTTTGACTGTATATCCAATGTTAATCTGGTCCTACCTGGCCAGCCAGCTGCCTCTGTTTCTCTACCTCCATGTACCTCTGAACAGCCAGGTAGACAAACTGGTACTGACTTTGTGTTTGAACAAGTCCTGACCTCTGACACCTCACATTCAAAATTGTCTTGAATATATCAATGTCACAGTCAAAGCCTGTAGAACAATAGTTTTAACAATTATTAGAACAAAAATTGTCACGATTATCTTCAAGTAATTTCACTGAACTCTGAAGCTTAATTTATTGCAAAAGTTATGCTTGGTAAGTAGATAACAAGAGCCATTGTCTTAGAGCCAATTATAGACATTGAAAGGCTGTGATTTTTTCATAATCAAGAAGCCATTGTAAATTATCAATGAGATGGTCTAGGAGGATCTTGAAAAATAGTGATGTTTACTTCATAGTACTCTTATTTACTTTGGTTTAAAGAGATAAGCTTTTCAGTTTTGATGGATTTCCATAACAGGGACGAAGAAGAGAAAAATCAGAAACTTTAAACTGTCATTAGTTTTCTGTTGTTTCAGATAAATCATTTCCATTCTTAACTTTTTACAAACATTTAAATTTAGATGAAACTTCTAGGTTTAGAAAAAAAATATATATCAATTTCAAATTAAAAACAAAGATGTGAATTCTAAATTGAATATATTTATTTTGAATTAAGAAAAATTATCAATTCTTAATTTAGAACAAACATGTCTATTCTAAATTTAGAGGTAACATTCCAATTTTGAATTCAAACCAAATTAATTGATTCTAAATTTATATAAACACATCAATTTTAAATTTAGAAGAATATCAAAAATATCAATTGTTAATTCCCATTCAACTTACCATATGTCTTGAGCTGATTTATGATCATGTCAGTGACAATTAGAGTCCCTGTTCTGCCTATGCCTGCACTGAAATCATGAAAAAAATCATGTTATATTACAGATTTAATAAATATCAAATTATATGATTATCATAAAAGCAAAGAAAAACTTAATGTTTTGTACATATTAATTTTTGAAAAGGATATATTGTTTTTCAATCAATTATTTCTTCAACAAGCCAAAATTACTCTCTAAAGCAAGCTTTATTGTTGAAGTGCTGTTATAGTCAACATCTATCATACCACAACTATTGTAAACAGTGAAAAGCTGACACTATAATAGTTTGTCAGTATAAGCAGGATTTGTTAAACATGTTGCTACTTATCTATACCTGCCTATGAATCTATAGGAAATTGGAAGGTTGATGACCTAAAACTCATGAAAAGGGATTAGCATGGATTTCTTAAAAATCGGCGATATGTGTACTAAAATATCCATTTGATATGTGTACTAAAATATCCATATCTTGGTCAAAAATCAACTGTTTTTGATAAAGTTGGTTCCATTTGAAAGGGAATATAATTTTCTAAGCGTGAGTCTCATTAATCTATCAAAAACAGAAGGCTTATGTCCAAAAACTCTGTGAAGTGAGTTTTGCTGTCAAATTTCGTGTTTTTAGGAGCGTTCAACGCCAGATTTTCGTCTTCATTCTATACTTATTTTGATGTAAAGTACTGGAGTCTAAGGACTTTGAAATACGTGAGAAAACATGTTTTTCCCGAGAGACCGGGAGAAATGGCCACAAAGGACAAAAAACAAGAGTCCCCCGAAATTTTAAGGAGGGTTGACTCTGATAGTTGGATGCTCAATAGACTGCACTATTTAAAAGAAATAAAGCAAATATCTTTACATAAAATATACTAGAAGGATAACAAAACTCATGGGCAAACCTGCAGTGAACCACCATAGGACCAGGACTGGGTAATGAATCAAGCTGGTTGTTAATTCTATCTAAAAGATCAATCATACTGCCAGGGTCATCAGGTACATTATAGTCTGGCCAGCTGGTGTAGTGAAACTGAAATAACTGACGTGGCTCTTCCATTGGCTGTGGATGTCAAGTTAGGGAGACAATTTAATGGTTTGCTTTTAAGTCAATATCAATTAACATGCATGGAAAATAGCTTTAAAATATTATATTGGAATTATTGATAGTAGATACGTTAAGGTTTTACAAAATGCCATCACCTAAGTTTTTTAAACATTTTTGAAAATTGTCCCTCTGGTTGACATTCTCATGGAATTGCCCTGCTATAAGATTATCTTTTTGTTTACTTTGTTTCTAGATGAGAAATCTTTAATTTATTCATACAGGCTTCCTCATTTGGATGTTGACCTTATATTTCATTGGTCTGCTCATTAAGAATTACCAAGACTTCATGGGGGTATGAGTATATATCTCTAAAAGTTCACTGAGCGGAAGTTAAGGGGTTAAAGAGAATAAATATAATAATCTACTGTCACTATCACAATGAGAATTTTTGAGGTACTTGATTGTTGATGAGTTTCCACAATATAGATTTCTTTGAATTGATGGCATGCCTCTGCTCTTTATTTCAGAAAAATGTCAAATTCAATCGACCATCTGCAGTTGTGTGTGATGCTGAGGACAACATCTATGTGAAAGATGACTATGGTGTTCAGGTTTTTGATGCAAATTACAACAAGATCAAATCATTTGGGCAGTTTCAACGTCCGTTTGGTACATAAGATAATTCTCATAGTTAGAAAATTACTTGTGCATACTTTCATAGCCAATCAAATTTTCCTATAATAAAAAGAAGTTAAAATATTTAAGTGAAATTTTTCAACGAGAAAAACATGAAAAGCTTTATTCTTGAAGAGTTTTTGCTTATACAGATGAAATATCCAGTTTACTTTTTGCAGCATCTGCATATTTCACATAAAGTTAGTATTTTCTACATCCTAGCTTTTTTGATATATTTCCTAAAATCCATTAACATATAATGTTTCAACTTAGGATTGGCCCTCACAAAAGTCGATTCAAAAGTGTATGCAGTGATGGTTGATGAAGGCAGGGGTGGCCCCAAGGTTGTTAACTACTGTCTCAGTGATGACAAGATGCAGTCTTACATCTACAGTCCACCCCTACAGGTCGGCGCTCAGGGCAGCAAAATCAGATTTCTTGCTGCACATAAGAACATGATGCTTGCAAGTGATTTAGGTGAGTTACCCTAAGGTATTGTTTAAAGCATCTCTCCTCTTTCTGAGTACACAGAATTCACATTTGTTTTGAAGAAAGAGATTTTTTACATCAGTTTTATCATCAATCCTTGTTATACAGCCACTATTGGTCTGTTAATGATATAATTAGGAGTGCTGAGTGTGGTACTTATCTTATAAACCGATGCTGAATAGTGCTCATAGTTAATTTTTATATTTAATTTACATAAACTGTTCATTTGTCTTCTTATTTTCCATCACTGTGGTTAATAAAAAAAATAATTTGTCATTCACTAGATCATGCATGTTAATCTGTGGTGAGGGTAAATTCATCTAGTGGAGTAAACCCCACATAGTCCCAGCTTCAGTTTTATGTATTTAGTTTGCATAAATAAGGGGCCGTTCACAAATTACGTAATATTTTTTGGGGCAATTTTTGACCCCCCTCCTGCCCTGTAATCTTTTGCTGCACCCCCGATTACGTTATTTTTTTCAGAGCATATTTAGATATATGCATGTCCATCACCAATGATTATGGAATTATTTTGCTCGCCCTTTGTTTTTTCAGACTTAAGGAACAAATATCAAGATGAATCTTTGTTCTTTCTTATCATTTCACATTTGAAAAACTGCCATTTTCTACTAAAAAAATATAGATAATTTTTCTTCACAACCCCAGCCTGTAATATTTTGGCTAACCCCCCTCCCTCCCTACTTGGATTATATAATTTGTAAACAGTCCCTGATACATATGTTGTTTTTTCACAGGCTGCAGCATGATGTACCTGTCTAAGCTAGATGGAGGCTTTGTCAAACAATTTGGAAAGTATGGCTATAGTATTGGAGAATTCCGTGAACCATCAGGTGTTGCTGTTGATTGTGAGGGTAACTGGCTTGTTGGTGACAGCAAAAATAACAGGATACAGGTACGCTTGTTGTATATATGTAGATAGTTCTTTCTTATATCTTTTAGATATAAATAAGCTTGCAGTTTTCAAATAAAAAGAAGTGGAAGATTGTTACCAGTAGATCAAGATCCTAGATAAGAAATACTTTTTCATTGTTTAACATATGTACAAAAAGATTTCTGAAGTCTGATAAATGCAAATTTTGTGGTACACAGGAAGCACCAAAGTGTGTATTTAAACATGTTTATAGATAAATACAAAACCTGTCATGGTAGTTAACTATAATTAAGTAAACTTTGTCAACACTTAACAGATTTGCCAAAACAACAAACCTTATAACAGGAGTTTTAAGAAATGATTTCTGGTTCTTGCTTTACAGTTTTATTTATTCATCAATAATCAGCAACACCACCAAATCCTTCACTATTTAACATCAAGTCTTTCTTCTTTTCGTTCTTCATTTTATGTGGCGACTCCAGACATCTTTGCAAAAGCAGCTGTTCTTCTGAGATCGGCAAGGTTTTTTATAGAGCTTGTTCAGTATTTGCACTGCCTCTGACTTTGTGAAAGTTCTGAATGTGTCCTGTCTTGGACAGTCCTGTAGGAGATGTTCCAATGGTCATTGGGGCCCTGTTACATGGGCATATATTGGTCTGGTCTATTCCAGGGTTGGTTTGATTTAAATCAAGCAATTTTTTTGAAAAAAATCATGATTTATTTGATTTTTTTACATTATTTGGGTGATTTTTAACTTTTTGAAAACAAAATCAATGATATATCAATATTTTATTATTGTGTAAAACAATAGTTCAGCTTTGTCTCAATTAAAAAGATATCTGCATACTAAGAGATTAAAAGTGACATATCAAATTGATGTCAAAACAGTTTTTACCAGAGACTTAAAAAAAATCAAATAAACCGATTTATTTGATTTTTTTGAAAAAAATCGCCAACCCTGGTCTATCCCTAGTTTTATGTGCATTGTTGTGTTCTGTCCTTAGCCTGAACATGATCACTTATTCCCATCTGCCAAGTCTGTAATAGCCGTCCTGTCTGTTGTGGTCTGGGTTGGTCTCTTTCTACATTCTTTGAATTGGTCTTGATTAGGGCAATCATTAAGTTATCTAGTAAAGGTTGGCTGAACAGGAACCAGTCAACTTGTTGTGACTGGAAAGAGCTGTGTGAAAGTCAAAATTTATTTCTTTTAACTTCATTCATGTTTTTCATTTTACATAGTTTCATTTTTGCTTTTGTAATGAAAAATCATTTTTATTAAGGGTGCCAATCCAAATGATTTGTTCCCGTATAACATCTCCCTCATATCCTAACTAGAACACCGCCACTTTTACCGGCAGGCATTAAGAATACATACGCCGAAAAATCTCTGGCGTGTGGATTGGCACCCTTTTAACCCTTTTATTTATTAAATCTTTATCTTTCCGATCTCTTTGACTGTTTTGATTTTTTCAGGCATTCACATGGGATGGTTACTTTTTTGGAATGGTCAAATTGTCATCACCCATGAGACGTCCATCTGGAATTCATTTGACACCAGACGGTCACTTGTACGTCATCAATTACCTTGATGCATACATCCAAGTTTTCAGACTTCATTCATGATCTGTTGATTTGAAAATGTACAAAATTGTTATTGTTACAGGTATAAGAGAAACAACATAAATCCATGATTTTATTGTGCTGTGAAAATATTTCTTTACTAATATTATTTCAGCAATTTTGCTGAATTTGTCTTTACAAGTTAACTCTTTGTAATGTTTTACTAAGCAATGATCAATTTTGTATATATTGCCTTGTAAGTATTAGAATCTAATGGGTTGCGTTGCTCGGGTAGGAATTCCTCCTCATAGCAATTGTGTCATGGAATTATTTCTTTTAGTAAATAGACAGAGAACGGAAGAAACTCTGTGACGTCACTTTTTGTTACTGCTTTGTTTTCATGTTATAAAGTGTATGGACACATTTCATAAGGGGCACATAATACAATGGAACTGTTACTCATTACTTGATTATAGTGTATTCTACCAAAAGTGCCTTTATTTGTTTCTCTCCAACCCCCCCGGCCCTGTTTTGCTATATGCTTTTGTTGAACATACTGGGTTTTAGTTTTGAAAAACTAACACATTTTATTTTGGCTTGTACTTATTTATGTTATTGAATAAGTTGTGTGTGGTTGGGTCTTCCCCTTTGGCCTTGTGCCATGTATTAGTAGGTGCAGGTCTGTTTTCAGGTGCATATAGCTACTAAATGTGCTGTTTTGTTTATTTGCCTGTGGAGGAAGAATCTGAGCTCTTGTCTGACTTGTCACTAAGAATATTATTTTTTTTTAATTCAAAGAGTATTTTAAGTAAATTTGTAAGGATTTGCTTTGGCCTTTAAGTTTTAAAAAAAAACTATGAGAAATCTTGTCTGTTGGACAAAAAAGATCTTATTAGAAAAGTTACCTTCCTCACTCTTGTAATCACTGCAAGCGACGTTTTGGAAGCCACCTTCATCAGGCTTGAATGTCATCTGCGCAGGAACAAGGAGTAGTTCCGGTAACTACACTGTGACCTCTTAGATGGTCAAGAGATCAAAGATCATTGATGTTACAGAGAGTTAGTCCGATTTCTCAGACAAACCTCCTCTGGTGGTGTTTGGTGGGATCACATGTAGGAGGACAGGAGAAAGTTCCAAGCCCTGGTTCCTTATGTTGTCTAGACTGACACTATGTCCTGACTTTTGGACATGTTCATACACTGCAGAATTTTCACTTTTGCAAGTGTTTTCTCAGGGACCTTGCTGTTTCTCCTACATAGCTTCTTCTGAGACGCCCTTGATGTAAGGTAGGGCTACAGACGACATGCAGGTAGCGCTGCCTTGTTCTGCTTAGGCTGTAGGGGGGGGGGGCT
>JAUUEB010334223.1:0-12610 GCA_032362205.1 Clione limacina
TATTCAAAGTGTGACCTTCCCGTTACTAATATATATATATATATCGTCAACATCTTTATCATTACCTTCACCATTATCTCCATTGTCATATTATTTAACAATTAGCATCTTTAATCAATCAATGTTGGCCACTTGACGTGAACAGAAACATTACCATTCCATTGTCACCATTATAAAAAAAATTCATTTAACATGTCACCAATACCGTCGTGTTTAACATAACCAACATAACCAACCAACAACACCATCATCAGCACTGTCATGAAATAATTGAATAACTAACAGAGAGACAAACAGAGGTATTTGAGTAAACATTATGTTGCGTAACCTTCCCCTATTCCTCCAAAGCATACACACAATCAAAGAAAGAGGGTGGCTACAGTATTAATTGAAGTGATAACATATGAAGCAGTTTGACTGTTTGCATTAAAAACCTTCCGCTGTGTTTATTGGATCCAAAAATTTCAGATAAAAGACAAACAAAGAAAAGGTTGATCATAGGTGCGAGGTGACAAGACCTATCGTGATTATTTTAGATTTAAAAGTTATTTATCCTTCTTAACTGACATGATAAGCATACTGTTAAGAGAGTGTGTATTTGTTTATTATATGCTTCGAGGTGTGTAGATTTTTTTTAATCTTTCCTTTTTTAAGAAAAAAATCAAAACCTATTTTATTTAAAGAAGCAGTGTTCTCAAAACAAACGTGTTTCTTTAAAAAGCTGTTTTAGTTATAAATATAGTACTACATATAATCAGGTGCATGTAGGTGAGAAAAGAGTTAACTCGCATTCATACAAAGGTCAATAAACTTTTAGATTCTTATAATCTAAAGTAAACATACAAATCTAACTTAGATCAACGTAAAATTCCTCAGACACCTGTACAAATAAGTTCTAGTCGAGGACCTTGCAACTATATATAAATCAAAGACCATTAACAGATCCATGGCACATCATTTATAAGCTCAACATTGATTGCTATAACTCTTTAATTTGCAAACGAGATGTGCCAGAGATATGACTTAAATCAAGGATAATATTTTTGAAAACTATTCATACAGAAAACAATTCATTGCAATTCCTTTTTGTCTCAGATTTTGTGAAATAATAAGTATTATAATCGTTAAAATCAATGAAATGCATTGTGATAATTTTATTCATAATTCACAGTTGTATGTCATTCTTATAGTTAAAGTCAAATATGTCTTACTTTATAAACATGTCATATATCTTTTGAAAAATCATTACAGTTTAGGTTGATGATTATTATCAATGTATATGAATAATTACTTCAACTGATATCTAATCGTGTATATTCGTATTCTAATATAAGATGACTTTTTTGTGTTTCTAAAATAATAAAACTTTACACACAATTAGTAATCCAAAACTCTAACAACGTTTCATGATAAAGTGAGACAGCATCGTGTCGTGTGGTTATCTTATTTGATCGACTGTGTTGTGATAAAAACTCCATTTAAAAGCCAATCTAATTATTTATTGCGGTTTTAAGTGTTTTACAGTCAAGTGCCGGGAAAACCATCTTCTATCTAACAAACATTGCGAAACATTCTAGACATTTTATGCATTGCGTTAGAGAGTGCTCAACTTTGAAGACATTCCATGTTCATGGATGTTTGTGTGTTGTTCAAATTCATTTGTCAAATAAACCCTGGAAACAAACGACTAAAATGTTTATACTTCTATGACTTTTGTTTTTTAAATTTATAATTATTGAGTAGGTAACAGCTTTTTTGAGAGAATGGAGAGCATTGTTCGAAGTATTGAAAGCAAAGATGATAATAATGACAAAAAGGTGATAGTGGTTGATATCCTTAAGGATTAATCATTAAAACAGGTGACTTATATCTTTATATCTATATCTCTAAAAATAATGTCCAATATAGTTGTAGACGTAGATAAACAACGTCATCACTTATATAAAGTTGTTTAAATGTCTGTATCATTTTTGAACATGATTTGTTCATACATATTTCAAAAAGGTGTAACACTACCCTTACCTAATCCACAAGTAAGATTTATCTACTGATAGGAGTTTTTATATCAAAACTAGAATGCTATTCATGCTTGCAGTGCTCTCTGATCATGTACATTCGTAATCTTTTTTTCCGAAATAGCCATACTAAAATCTAGATTACTAACAATTTTTGCTTGATGAAAAGAGACAGGTTCACGTCGTGCTGTTATCTTTAATGATAGGCTGATAACACGTCTTGTTTTGGTAAGATCTCCGTTTTAAAGCCAATGTCCATTTGTAATAGCTCTTTGAAATGTTTTTTTGAAGTCAAGAGTCGAACAAAGCGTCTCCTTTATACAATTTGTATACATTTACATTTTTACAGTATGTAAGAGAGTGCTCAACTTTGAAACATTCCAAAGATATAACGAAAATTTATTATTCTTGTAAAAGCCCGTTTCTGGTGTACATTGAAATGTCAAATATACCTCTTGAAATGATAGTTAACGACCGAAAGAAGCAGAGGGGTATCGTAGAGATGAAAGCAAATATGATAATGATAGCGCCAAAGCTACACTGGTTTATCTCACTTTACAATCATCTATGGAAGCAGATGTGCGAACATAATATGATTTTTTATTATTGTTTCCTAAGAAATAAATAAACTTGTATAAAAAGACACGTTACCAAAAGGTTGACGATTATACCACCGTTATTCAACACTGACTATTTTTTTTAGTGATTGTATTGTGAACTGATAGAGTATAAAAAAATTACGAATTCAAATAAAGAGAGCAAAAAATATACCATTATACTATTTTGTTTACAAACTGACATTTAAGGCGGATCTGTAAAGATTACCATGATTCATAGACTCCATTTCTATATGTATTAAAAGAATCATACTTTGGCACACCTTTGCTTACTTATAACAAACAAGTCAAAAACGCATTTTCAAATCAATATTGTCCGTATCACTATATTTATATATGTATGTTCTTGAGCAAACATAATAATTATCGGAGAAACGTGCCATGATAGGGTAGAAGGGCGTGTGCTCCTTAAATGCCACTCTTATCTTAACAAACATAACGTATGTCTATAGATAATTACTTCTCATAATAAGTTCTTTTAGAACGAAGTTGAAAAAGAATAGTCTGTGAAACTGAAAACGTAAAGACAATGCTTTAATCTTCGACATGTTTTTTTCTTGTTTTATGTTGTTTTTTGAAAAGGATGTTCAATTCGTATCCGCTGCACACTTTTAGCATTTGGAACTGATTTAATCGACTGATTTCAATATTGGCACATAACTCAATTAATTGATCAATATTACCCAGTCGTTAAGTATTTGTAAATGTTTTAATGATACAAATTTGTGAATTTTTTATATGCCCTTTTGTCCGGCTGTATTTGCATTGCAAAGCAACTCACGAAAAATGAAAACATTGAAGTATTTAGATTACAATCTTAATTCGAGAAGTACATATTTCTACTAACGTCTTTGATATTGTTGATAAGTTCAAAGATCTAAATTTATAAGTATTGCTGAATTTGTGGATGAAGATTGATGTTGGTATTGTTGATTTCGGGTACCTTTAAAACTACTCGTATAATGACGTTTGGTGTTTTATAGCTTAGAACTCATAAATAAAACACATCCGTCGGATACAAAGTTTTCATGATTCTCAGAAACGCAATTTTATACATTTCATTCAAGCATGTAAAATATACTGATAAAATATCAGTAAATAGAGACATCAAATCTGTTTAAGTTTAACATAGTAAATAAACACAAAATAGTGTTTCAACTATTCAATGGACCCAACAGCCTAAAATGCATGTTTATCATAAAACAAAAAGATGTGGTGTTTATAGTCTACAATTATAGGCTAGCCTTTTGATGGACACCATCAGCCACTAGGTGAAAGTATTTGAAACGACTTCATAATTATGAAACAACATTCGACCCTAAAGTAAACGTAGGTTAAGAGTTTGTTAGATGATAAACACATTTTTTTAAAACCATAAATCCCATTGAACGAGGCAAAGAAATGTTCAAAAGAAGGAAAGGTGCTCATATACATCGGTCTCTTTTTGCTAGTATAGGCAATGAACGATGTCGAAGATTATTTTTTTAATAAAATAAAACGAATTAAGATAAAAGTGTACCTACCGGTACACTTAGATAATTGATTGTAAAGTTAGAATGTCATGAAGTGCAGATATTTTATGAACATTGTCCGAACACTTCAAATAACGAGAGCACTTTGTTAATGGATAATGTTAAGAATCACGTTTGTTGATAGTGCTTCCTCTTTGTTTTCAGATCGTAGCGTCGAAGGTTGCAACGTATGTCTTCGCTTTAGATTTCTTTTTAACTTGAGTGATAACATATCAAGTGAGACTGTTTAATGAATATTAAGTCGCTGATGTGTTGATTAAATCCAAAATAAATTGAAAGATGAATCTGATGAATGCCATTATTAAAAGTTTCTAAACCCTACTGACATAATCATTATTCCGTAAATCAATCGTGGCTGTGTTGCCATGTTTTTGGAACCCAAATGAATGTTGATGGACAATTTACACGCAGTAAATTTGTAAGTTGGTCTCAGTCGTGAAATGCTATTATTTAAAAATAGATTTATACGTATCATAATAATAGGTCCCAAAAAGAGGTCACGCAAAAAACCTAAACATACGAGGTTTGATTAAATATTGCTAAAAAGAACATGGCTTTACCAGAAAATAAGAAGAACATGAATACATTACTATATTATATCATTACTCTCGGAAAAAGGTCACCCAAAATCAAAATAACTTGTTTATCTGACTTGTCTCGTTTATCAAATGATAATGTTAACATACGACTATTTTATAATCCCAGCTAATAAGTGGTTAGATTCAGGTGGGGATAGATGGCCAACCCGGACCGATAATTCGGGAACAAAAGTTCGTAGTGCATAACATGTTACGCATTTGCTATCGTCACGGCAACTTTTCACAAGAAAACATTTCCGATCCAGTCTGAAAACTCTGATTTCGTGACCATTGGTAAGCTAAAGTGACCGTGCGTGTAATTATTCTGAAGCCAAATAAATTCGTGTTCAGGATCGATTAAGGAGAAAAACAAGTCGGTGAGATTATAGTTATGGCTGTGAACGTAAACGTGAATTACCCGCTCGGCTAGTGTACTAGCCATGCTAGAACATACCACCAGTTTATCTGTTAGACTTATTTTATGTATTAAAGTTATGAACGTTGTATAATTATCTGCATTATCTCCGAACATAATTTGCTTCATACATAATATTATTTAAAAAATGTGTTAGATTACTCAAATTCAGTGACGATTCGTTGGAATACTGAAGCTTCATTTTTAATATCATTGAACATTGTCCCTGTAACGTTCGATGAACTTGTTTATCATATACCTTCATCTAGATAACGCGCTAGGTGGGTACGAAATCAAAATAAACTATTTCAGTACTTGCAAAAACATACAATCACAAATCAATACGTCCCGTCTGTCTCACGCTATAACCAGGGTTTGATAAACGGGATCGAGGTTGAGATTTACAGATAAAAGGTAGCTCACCGATTTCGACGATTTGTTTTAGGATTTTTAGGGCGAATATAATGCCGTTAGTACATTCAGTTAGAATCTCAAGACCACACCCGTTTTCTTGTCAAAATAGTATCCATCAATCAGATACTGTGATAACACCAAAGACAAGTCTATATAATATATTTTTCTTTAACTTTCCTTCTTTCGTTACTCATATGGTGGGCCAAAAGTCTAACGTCCCTCTGTAACATCATTATAAATACATATATAAAAATGGAAGCTTTATTATGCATTAGATAAGTTCCAATTATCAACCAGAAATTTTAAAGTGCTTTACATTAGACTGATGCGGGGACATCTTTTTTAAATGTCGTAAAAATCGTCAGCACACTTTAGATTTTAGCTATACTTTTTTGTTTTCTCTGAACTTGCGTTCTGAGGCCTTCACCTTAATTAAGACTAAATGATTAATTACCTATAGAGACTTATTATTTTTGCTTCTAACACTCGCAATCAAGCTGTATTTGCCCATCGACATTAAAAAAGTCACCTCTCGCAAAACGTGCTTTAAATAGGCGCATTTATTTAAGAAGAACATTCGAGACAGACGAAAATATCATCGGACACAATGCATTAGTCTAAATACCAGTTTTCTAAATAAACGCTTATCAACCAAGAAATCAATTTAAACATTATATTGGTATGTTATGCTGCACATTGCGTGATACTAAATGCCAAAGTGTAGGCTGTATATCATTTTGCAGTTACTAAAATAATGTTGCATCAGGACAAGAACGATAACAAAACTAAACCAACGGAAATATATGTGGGATGTGCTACATAAGCGTAGCCTGTGTGGTCTTTGGGGATCATATGAGTGTTTTATTTTTTTAAAGGATGGTACCTTCCGTCATGGATCCATACCACACGAAGACATAGTTGCGGTATTTTATTTGCACTGCTGTTTTGACAATTCACGATGACACAGATACAAATTAGTAGATGCAGAAAAAAGCAGACTGGTTAAAGGTTGTGAGCAATATTGTCTATAAGATGTTCAATGGACCTTTGCCAATGTCATTATTAAGTAAAGCTAATGAGATTGCCAACCAATTTGCCGGTACAACAAGGTCACTCGTTTTTCAAAAGATTTAGACTCGGTTTACGTGCTTCATAATAGATGCATCTTTATGTCTTCCAGTTCTCAGGTTCCCGATTTTTTCCCTTTATTTTTAAAGGCACGCGCAAATAATATATTGATTAACCCCGAGATAAATAAACGGACGTTAAACCAGAGCAATGTTAAAGATTGAAAAACAACGCTGACATTTTGTCCGAATGCCAGTCTACCAGCTGAAACGACTGACATTACTATGACAGTTTCCTGCGTCATATCCTCCGCTCCTCCTGGTGGAATGATGTTGTTTACTGGGGAATTTCCTCCTTTATTTGAGTGAAAATGCTATACATTCGCATAATTTTTAACTCAATTTAAATTTTTCGGCCAACTTTGCCCCCCTCGGTTATTTTTAAAATAATGGCTACGCGCTTGCATAGCAGTACCTACACGTTGTACTTTCTGTTGTCAGATAAGCTGTATGTGTCGACCCAACATCTGACGGAATATCCAGGTCCTAGGAAGCAAGCATAGGCCCTATGATACAGATGAAATGAGAAGAACCTTATTATTTTCGATACATGTCATTCACCATAACCTTGCTCCCAACAACGATGTATCTTGTGAGCCTAGGGATGCAGTTTACGTTAGCGCTAAACAACGCATCACATTATCTGACGAACAAAAAGATAAGAAGGAGTATTCAAAGACCGAATCCTATGCAACGACATTTGTCAATAAGACCGAATAAGTCAGATAATTTGTAGGGATGGCCTAAGATAGTTCAAAAGAAGCGGTCCAACAACATCACAAGAATACACATTGTTACCAAGAAAGAGAGAGAAAAGAGGGAGGACTTAAAATAATATTTTTACAATAAAAGACTTATGTTGATTAATTTAATGATAAAGCTATTGGAATACAGTTAGGCTGGTAGGTTCCAAATAGTAATGCTTTGATAGCATTTTATAAACAAGGGATGCTTTAAAAACCATATCGATTGGAGGAGGCGGGGAATTCCGTGACTTTACTGACCGTCAAGGTGCTCATTTCCTAATACAATGCGAATATATTTTAAAAGATTATTCAATTACACGTGTATTTTTTTGGCTTACCTACCACCAATAATAATGTTGGATCAAGTGAGTGTTGTAAAATGTGGATAAGTAGTCCTTTGACAAAAGTTTAATAATTATATTTGGTGACAACTGTCTTTTGCATCTAGGGACTCGATGTAACAAACTAAGCTAGTGAAAACCGTTTAATTGATTGCTTGTAAACCTGCTCTACCTTCTAGAGAATAATACAGTGATGATAAGACACGAACGATGTAGACGTTACTTTTGAATAACACATCCAAATATTATTTCACATACTTTTACACTTAAGTAAAGTTATTGTCGAATCAATGTGAAAGGAAGTGCAGAAACCATTACATAAACATTTCCCGTGCTATTCAAATCGTAAAAGCACTTAGGTTTATAAATGAAGTTAAGTATAACAGAACACTTCCTGTTTGTCTCGATTTGTCTAACTACAGTTTAAACTGGAGTGGTAGCATATAAAACAATTTGTTTGTTTGAGTTATAAATACCAGATGGGTTTATGAAATCCAGAAATAGTGCAGGTTCACCTAATTATCAGAGAATATATAGCAAACACTCAAAAAGGGCTATAACTCAGATTCCAAGTCTAAGATGTCAAGAGCTATGGAGAGCTATACATACACTCTCACACACACACACTCATTATGAGTTGAAACAGAAGTGACCTCTTTCCTGTTTTTATTGTTTGTGAAAAGAAGGATGATTTTATACTCGCTTGATACACCATGTGCGTAGACAGGGGAGGGGTATATAGAGGAATGCGATCCCCCATCTGACTCAAAAATGCTCTAAATTCAAAACATTGTTAACTCATTTTCAAATATTCACCCGCTTCGCGGCCATTAATTGGACACAATTATAATGTGTAGCCCTTTTTAAAAAAATCCAGGCTACGCACTTGGTCTGCAATATATATGGACATGATTTGCTTCAGACATATTTCAAAAAAGTGTAATCCATTAGCCATTAGTAACATTTTCATATTAAAAGCTCGAATGCTATTCATGGTCGAAGAAATGTTTCAAGGTTAATTTTGCTTTTTATCGGGGTTTAGTTGTGCTTGAGTCTAGTGGCGGAAAAAAACATCCCATATTAAACTAAAGTTGAGTCAAACACTGATTTTGTTCTGCTTATATACTTCTAGACATGTTTTACATTCCGTAAGAGGGTGCAGAACTTTGGAAACATTCCAAAGGGAGCTGGAAAACTATTATTTATTATTCTTTTGGAAGTGCGTTTTGGGTTCATATTCATTTGCAAAAATACCGTTCATTTTTATAGAAAAATGACCAAAAATTTAAGACCATGACGTTTCAAAAATATATATTTTTTTGTTATTTTATTTCTTATGTTGAATTTGTACAATAATTCTAAAAGACACACTGATATCCTAAAATGAAAAAGACACATTTATGTTCGCTATTCGTTGAATAAATCAGACATTTACCTATGACCGACTTGTTTCAACCACTATTGATATTGCATTTCTTAATTTGTTAATATAAATTATTTAGATATTTAAAGAATATCATTGAAATGGTCGAGTAAATAAGCAAACAACTGAGAAAAAATACAAAAAACAAGACAATTCACTGTTTAAGCTATTTATATATTCACGTTTCAACACAATAGGGGATGTGTTTTGCCCAACTTGAATTATTTCTCTTGTAAATTATAAAATAATCTGTACAAAATATCATATGCTGGCATATGTACAAGAAATAATGATATGTAAGTGAATTCATGGTTCATATTATCGTTGTCACTTTATTTATTTGCATTTGATGTAAAAAAAACTCATTTATTTGCTAAACGTGCCAAGCTATGACAGGAGATTGTCTGGTCCTTAAATGCCACTCTGAACATTAAACATTCACAGCTGTTGTCTATAGATAATTACTATACCTGATTGATTTTTTTAAAACAAAGTAAATCAAATACCTTGAAACTGAATTTTTTTAGAAAATGCTGGGATCAACTCCTTTTTTCATGTTTCTTTTTTGTCCTGAATACGATGTTAAATTGGTTTCGCATACACGCTTTTGTTTGAGCATTGCTGTTTGGGTTATCTCTTATTATTAGCGAAAATCAAAAGTATAATAATAATAAGAAAATTATTAAATATTAAGACTAAGAAAAAAAACATTCCAAACTAATGCCATCGATATTTCAGAATTTATCCCATCACGGTATACACACTCAAACTCATTTACGCCTGAAAGCAGACATGACGCTTTCTATTTGGATTTGACTAAAATTATGATAAATATTATCTACTCACATATGATTGAGAACTTTATCAACAGTTTTTTCTGTATCTTTCCTGCGAGTTAAAGACTAATATAAATACATGTTTGTTTTCGTTTCATGCTTGACAGCTTTAAAGAATAGTTTTTACTGATTCATGATTGAATAAAGCCTTTGAACATTCTTTCCGATAATTATCGATAAAGAGTAATACCCTCGGATGTATTTTATATAAGTTATTTTTAGGATACAAAAGATCGAAAATTTAAAATATACTGCACAAAATTACATCCTTTCTATTTTCAGTAATGTACTTTGACATACAGTAACATTGTTTTCAAGGTGTTTATTTGAGTAAAAACTATTCTTTAAAGCTGTCAAGTAATAGTCGAAACAGAGGCATGAACACTGTTTAAGTTCACCCTAGTTGTAAAAGATTGACCTCAATAGAATGAACTCAATGTTTATCATGATATACACATTGTTTTGTGTATCCTCATCCTTCCAGGACTATTGCGGGGTATATCGCCGACTTCTGTAGGCAATGTATTTTTAGTTGGCAGTTGCATCCTGGTTGATATACCACACAACAGTGCTTGAAGAGGGTGAGGACAAACCAAAATTGTACGTGGACAGCACCGGTAACTTTTAAAGACGCTAAATTGCACACAACCACCCCTTCAGATCCAACATAGACATGAATGCCACCACTCTCTCCAACCATGTGTGGGAAAAGGGACTAACCCCTGACCAAAAGATCAAATGGACCATCCTGCAATTAGCCCCTGTATACATGAAAGGAAACAGGTATTGTGAGCTCTGTCTGACAGAGACAATGTACATCGTGAGAAATTTCTGTAATGCACAATACCTCAACAAACGCCCCGACCTTGGGTCATTAGAGGGGGGGGGTATAAACAATAACCTTTTTGCCAGGAACCCAACAACAACTATCACCCGGGAGGGGGTGTACAGCAAGCAACACTACCGCCAAAAATCTGGCGCCAGGTGACCGAGCGAGAGGAAGAAGTCATTCACCCAGGACATTGACAAGGCGAAGGATCCCCCAACCATTTGTTTGTCCAGGTAGGTTAGTCCTAAGTAATTATGTACTTAAGCATCAACTAAAGTAGTTGCTCTCTCAACTTAACCGACTACAACTTAAATATATTTATTATTTTGTGTTTAATGATTGTTATGTACTGCGGTCCAAATTATCTTTTAGATATCGAGGTTAAGCACCGAAAAAAATGATAAAGGAGGCAAGCTTAATTTAACCATTGTCAAATCTAAAACTGTGACGTATTTCAAGATGGTATTTCAATATTTTTAGATTATTTTATCCAAATACATGAATTCAACAGGCACAACTTGTTTTTTAGTGGTATATATTTATATAACGGGCAATCCATTTTCGTGGAAAAATTTGGGATATTCTGTCAAAATTTGACATTATCTGATATTTTCCATCTAAGTAATTGTTGTAAAATAAAGAACAAATTGAAAAAAAATCTCATTCAATAAATTCACTACTTTACAGATGTGACCTATGATTCTAAAGTATTCAGATTGCCAAACCTGATTGGTCACGACTTAAAACGTAATGATCTATATGCAATTGTTTGCATTGTGTGATTCTAATTGCCAGAGTACCAGCACAATATCATCTGGCAGGTCCTGACTATTGTTTTATCAATTAAAGAACGATAATAACAAGACTAAGATATAATGTACAAGGGCTGTGTAACATAATTCTTCAGGAAAATTATATTTTTTACATCTTTTAATCTATATGTTCTTGATTTGTTTTAAAAACTGTTTCGTCCCAATGAAATAAACTCATTTCTGTTATAAGTCCAATTACCGTTGTTAATATGACTTTAGAGTGCTTATCAGTAATCACAGTTGTGAGTCGGGGGATTTTAAGAACTAGTTCATTGTTCAAAGTGTACTTGTTGGAGAGGGAACGTTTTTGGAACCAAGGTACTTTATGCTAAGGATTTCGCTTGTGAAAATTGTTCATTTTTTATTTGGAGAAGCGCTCGTTAACCTCCTTTTGATTATATACTATAATAACTTCTTTCGTGATTATGAGACATGTCGACGTGTTCCTAATTAACACTTCCACATATACTTTGACATACCGTTACACTAAAGTAGCTTATTGTCGATTAAATGTGAAAGGAAGTGTAGAAAGCATTTTATAAACATTCTCCGTACACGTAAAATCTCAAGAGCACTTAGGTTAATAAATAATGTGAAGGATCACAGAGCACTTCCTGTGTGTTCAAATAGTACATACGGAAAATGTGACGTCTGCCTACAGTTTAAATTGGAGCAATTTGAATGTTTAAGTTTAAAACAAACCGATGGGTTTATTGGATCGAGGCAAAAGTTTATACAAACGACCTTGGATAGAACGGTCTTCCCTAGAAAGGTAAGAGTTAAAAAGAGGCATCAATCTTCAGACAAAAAGTTTGGATTTAATCATTACATGATAAACCAACAGAAAGTGCTCTTGTCTGCAAAGAGACAAGACCTATTGCTATTATTTCAGATTTAAGTTGTATCATCCCTTACCGACACGATA
>JAUUEB010334334.1:1915-12609 GCA_032362205.1 Clione limacina
AATTGTGAGACCTCCAGTTTAAAGGTTCCACTTGTCGCAAGAATTGTGAGACCTCCAGTTTAAAGGTTCCACTTGTCGCAAGAATTGTGAGACCTCCAGTTTAAAGGTTCCACTTGTCACAAGAATTGTGAGACCTCCAGTTTAAAGGTTCCACTTGTCACAGGAATTGTGAGACCTCCAGTTTAAAGGTTTCACTTGTCAAACAACTAGAATTGTGAGACCTCCAGTTTAAAGGTTTCACTTGTCGCAAGTTTTGAGATTTTGTCTTGTAAAAATGATTAGGTGATGTTTGATCGAAACATTTTTGCTCAATCCTTTTCCTCAACCATTTTACTTCATAAAGGATAAAGATTTAAACAAATTGAACATTTCTTTGAGTTTAAATCACATTTTTGTGGGACAGTAATTTTTCTGAAAACTGTCAACAAAAGTAAGAAAACCATTTTTGTTTTTCTCATATAAGGCTATACTTAGTTTTTTTTTTAAAATATTGATGAGAGTGTATGGATGTAAAATTTGGAAATTTGTGACATGTGGTACTTGATTAGGAATGTCACAAATGTGATTTTAAAATGAGATAATGAAAAGGTGTGCAGTTTTGACAATGTTTATGTACATCTAAGTTGTGATTTTGTTTGTGCTTATGAAAATATGGAAATAAATTTTTTAAATAAGACATAAACTAAATGGAATAGGAAACTTTACATTAAAAAACTAAATAAAGACATCATGTTATGGCTAAAAACTAAATGTCATCATTCTTACAAAGTAAAACATGGCTAAGATGGAGAAGACAAGACTTCAACTTTTACATTCACTATCAACACTTTCCAGAAAAAAAATTAAGCAAAACTAAGGAAAAAAAAACTGTTTTACCGTTGTCTGTTATTTTTTGACAAAGTGTCAGGCTTGTTGTTTTAAATCTAAAATAAAAGTACAGCATATTTATGTCCTAAACAAACAAATCTCCATAAAAATGTATATTTTCAACAAACAAACATGTAACAATAGGGCTGATGGGAGTATACAACATGTCCTCCACATATAACAATCAAACTTAAACATCGACACAGACACAAATATCAGACTTTTTCCTTTCAGGAATGGTGGTGGGACACGAATCACTTCATCTTTGTATGGAACAATTAATGTTGACCATGCATTGAGATTTGATCACCAGTTAAAAATTATGCAAATCTAGAGTATTTTGGATCGAAATGGGGGAGGACATTCCCCCATGCCCCCCCCCCCCACTGGCAACGCACCTAGGCCCATGGTTAAAGACGTTTGATAACTTGGTTGTTGAAATCATAATTTTCTTTAAAGGAAAAATAATCCACTAGATAACATTATATGGCTGTGAAACAATCCACCCACACATTTCAATTAAAGTTAGAAATTGCTTAAAATAAAATAGTGAACATGCTCAATATTCTACCATGTCTATACAATTTAAAACAATTGCGTTTTTTTCATACATTGTTTTGAAATATGACACGCATGTTTATTTGTAAGTAAAATGTAACAATGTAATGATAATTGACAAGTATTTAAACCATAAACTTACAACCACTACTATCAAGAATATAGAAGTTATGTACAAACATTACCTCATACAAGGCATAAAATACAAAATTAGGGGACACACAATTTCACAAATAAATAAAACAACTCATAAATCATGTTACATGAATAATTAGTTCTAAGACAATAAGACAACATCATTCTACATAAAAGAAATATCACAAGATTCTATCACCTGCAAGATAAAGACTAGAAACAGAATGTTTTATTTCCCTTAATGCCTTAAATTATGAAATATATGTTAATAAGTAAACATGTCATTAATTATATCATAGTAATAATGTGGCCTTAAAGGATCCCCAATTGACCTAAATACAATTTATGACCGTGGGACTGTCTAAGTCTTGTTGATATATCTGAGTGCTAATAGGACAACCTAAAGTGAATAGTAGAAAACACAAAACAGTTAGGTACCCAGTCCCTCCCACATCACACATGTTTTATTCAGGCCGCTTCAGAAAAGTGTAATCATGCAGATTTGTATCAGAATATGATCATTAAAATAACTAACTATAGAGTTTACTTCTAAATAATAAATCTTTTATATACATTTGGCAGGTTGGGATTTATTCGATAAAAGTCAATTGTCATTTTCTTACTAATCCATCAAGCAATTTGCTTTCAATGTGTCTTATTTATGACAGGGCCATAGTGATAAAATGGAAAACAGAAGAAAAATGTGCTGGGGGTGAGGGTATGGGGAGTATGTGCTTAATGTTGCGATAAACTAATAACCTTGCTTTGTTTTATTTTGTGATACATATACTTAACTGTTTAATTGAGTTACAATAAGGATAGACAAACTTTTCAAAACACTGACATCGTTGTCTTCATAACAAGACATTACAGTGATATTAATTCAAATCTTTGTTTACTAAAACAACAATATATCACAAGAGAGAGTTCTACAGGTTGTTACAAATAACTCTCACAACACATTATTTACCTCAACCATACAAAATTACTATTAACAAAGCTAACTACATGCTTAATTCTTAAATGAGGTCAAATAATTGTTTTAAGTAGATGCAATATATCATGTTTTATAAAACCACACACATAATAAATATGATTCCAGCAAAACTCTTTGTAAATATCTATTGGCCAACAGACGTATTCCAGAAATTATATGAATGTGAAATGGAACACTGTACTGTCTGGCTTTCTTGAGTCACCTCCAATATTTGCACCACAGTTAAATTGTTCTTCACTTTATGAAGCTGAGATTTATTTGCCTGTATTTCAATGTCCAAAAACTCATTTCCATGATGAAGCTCAATAATCACAAAGTTTCTTGAGTATGTTGCAGTAAACTCCCTCTTAAAAATTAACTGGGCAAAAGATCTTTACAGATTTACAAGATGATAGGTGGTTTGGATTTCATTAATGTATATGTTCACACATTTAAAGATGTATATCAAGATGTGTGTCTATTTCTGTACATAAGGTTATTTTACTTACAAAAAAACAAAGACATAAAATTCGCTTAAAAAAGTATAAAATAAAAGCGTTAAAACTTAAGGCTTTTCTTATCTACATTTAGTTTTAAACAAATTAGATAAAATAGTGGGCTGACTACAGGCAGTTATTTGGCATAGTAACATAAAGAAGAATCTTTAAAAACACTGAATTAATGACAAAACAAATGCATGTAAAAAAGTTCAAATGGATGAATATCTCAAATAAAAAATTGTACGTCAATATGTTACATGCATTTGTTTTGTCATTGTCAGTGGTTTTAAAGATTCCTCTTTTATCAAATTGATAATCACTAGGTTGTGAGTGTAGGATTTCAACTTTTCCACCTTGCTCTGATGAAAATCTTTGTATAACTTGTTCATTAACTTAACATTTTGTCATAAGCAAGAACAATTTCTTAAAAATCATCAAAACCTGTTTTGCACATTTGAAGTTGGATACATACAAGTTGTATGCTCTTGTCATAAATAAACTTTAAGCAAAGATATCTTTAAGGCATAAACAATAAATAACGGAATAAAAGTGTTTTGATTTCTGATGTACTAATGACAGCAACTCATAAAAAGCAATATAAAATTCAAATAAAAATAATAAAAAGACAATTATCTACAAATAACATAAACTATAAATTCATTCTTGTTTTCGCTTCATGTGTCCTTGGTGATAATGTAAAAAAAAGTATAAGAGGAGCAAAACAGAAACAAGTTTGCGCATAGAAATTAACACTACAATAATATCGATAATGATGAGGAAATATAACAACATCAGACAAGGACTAGAAAGATGTAGATCCTGCTAGAAGAATCACTCAAGAGACTGGCCATTTAAATAAAACAAACATTTCTGAACAAAAGCAACACACTCAGTTACTTCTGTCGAGTTTGAATATAGTCAAACCTGGAGCTCTTATGTAGCTCTGGTGAAAAGTTCATCTATCAAACTCACTGGTACTTTTAACTCTCTCCATCATAGCCTGGGAGTATGAAGGTTGAATGTTTAAGGAGCCCAACTTGAAATTAGATACTGATAAGTCTAAGGTTGGATCCCTGCACCTCCTGGGACTTTGAGTGTCAATTATGTCATCTAGACCAAGTACGTAAAGCAGTGAAAATTCGTCATGCTAAAATTTTTAAACTTGTCGCTTCACATATGCTATCATGACTGAAAGATACAAAATAACCGCTGCCACCTAGATTCAATAAAATTCAAAGTGTGGACTGAAAACCTTGATTTTCAAATATGAATGTTCACAGCACAGCACTAGTAACTACAGATCCCTCCTTAAGATACCTTAGATAAGAAATTCTGGATGTCAAGAATCTGATCAAGCAAGGTTTTAGTATTAGTTAAGTCAAATCTTCCTTCAGACTGTCATAATACCAAATGAATGATTTTTAAAAGTAGATATAATAGCTTAAAGGAAATTATAAATTTGTAAACCACTAAGATAAAACAAAGTACAACATTTTGTTCACTCATAAGATAAAGTTAAAACAGAGCATTTAGAGGGCTTTTGTAAACAAGGATAAAAACACAACATTCCTCAAATAAAGATAAAAATGGTGAAAAGATTTAGAAATGTCCCCAGACCTGGTTTGTTGTGTTTGATGTGGAGACTAAAACATGATAACATTTGATGGAAACATTTGTGTATTTTATGAAACATTTTGATCATGTTTGAAAGTTATGCATCATACAAGAGTTCAGGAAAACATTGAAGATACTGTAAACATCTTTTTAACTGCGACATTCAATATTTCACGAAATTTAGCCCCTCGCGAAATCTTGTATGTTTTATTTGGGAAGAGGGAACAGTACAGGGAGCTTAACAAAAATGATTTGTTGTCCTTGTTGTTGTGGTTATCCCAATTGTTGATTGCTTTTGTAGTTACCTCCTGGTGTTTAATAATTTTGTGTTGTTATATCACTTTAGTTTTATTGCCTTTTTCTTCTTTTTCAACTTTCTTTCTCGCTAGCACAAAATGAGGGATGGACCCGCAAAATGTTTAAAATTGAAACTCGTAAAATATTGAACCTCCTCAGAGAAAAGACATTTACAGAATGTCATAATAGAATGAGAATGAAGTGTCTAAACGTTATGATTCTTCAACAACATGAACTAATTTTTTACAACAAAAGAAAAATATATTTGGCCTCTTTGACTTTTAGGAAGCATGATAAAAAATAAATGTTGATGTGTAAAAATGCCCTAAGATGCAACATAAAACTGTGGACCATGCACAAGATATTTTCTTAAAAATCCTTATAATAAAAATAATAAGCAATTGTGCCTATCATAAATGAAGAGTAATGAAAGACAAAAATAGTTTCTTGTACTGGGGTGCCTTTTAAACGTTGAGAGTCTCCTGATTTCCTGAACACTAGAATGTTCAGTTCTTTTGAATATACTTTAGAGGAATTCCCAAAAAGTGTTATAATGTTAAGTAGAATATGGCACCAGTGTAATCTTACTTTTAATTAACAGCAGACAAAACAGTCATTGAGTTAAACTAATCCTGCATTTTGTGCCATGCTGTACAGTATTGTCCAAAAACAAGAATTACAATGTTAAGAGTCAAAATGCAAAATAATGCATTCAAATGTAATATATATTTATCATAAAATCGCATTATGGAATTTCAAAAACAACAACAAAATGTATTAATTTGTACTTGCTGCACATTTTACAAACTCCTAAAACTAGTAATTTCACTGGAATCACTGTTGAAAGTCTTTGAGAAAATGCATCTTTCTAGATTCTTGCCTCTAGAAGAATGAGTATGAATCCAATACTTGAAGAAGATAAGTCTAACATTTAAAAGGCACCCTTAGTACTCATCTTGATTAACAGAGCTCTCCTGAGGAAACAATAACTTGGCAAGACACATTACAGCATGTGGGGCTATGATAGCCCAGACACTACAGCATGTGGGGGCTACAATAGCCCAGACTCCCATAGCGCTGATGGAAAAACGGAAGCACAATCGTCTTCTAATGAACAGAAATCATCATCGTCTCTAGAGCTGATGCTAAAAATAAGACTATGGTCAAACTCGTCATCACTACTCTCCGAGCTAGAACTTTCCTCTCTTCCTAGAAAAAGATCACAGAAATGCTCATCTCTGACTCGTGTCACACCCAAGTCAGATGTTGAGGAATGTGGAAGTTGTGTACTGTCTGTGTCTATTAATGCCTCAACGTGTTTCTCCGTGCTTGACCAGTCTTCTGACCACTCTTCCCAGGAGAGCCCTCCGAAAACAAAAAACCAAAACTGTGGAAGAGAAATAAATAAAAATCAAATGTTAGAATTTTGTTCAATTTTAACATGATGTTCAGTTTATTTTTATATGGTTGGATATGGGACAGTAAAAGAGCACAGAGTATGCCAGAGAGAAACTGAGAAAAACGCATCAAAATTGGTTGCAAATATCACAAGTTGAAATTGGCCTTGTTTTCCAATAATAACTTGTTTAGGTTTGGCCATTTTCAACTATTGCTGCCATTTTCAACTGTTGCTGCTATTTCAAATATTGCTGCCATTTTCAACTATTGCTGCCATTTCAAAGTTGTTCAATTCCTTTCACTCTTGTGTTTAAATTATCAACATTTCTTCTCCTATCACTGAAATATCAAAGTGAAGACAAATCAGAAACAAGTTTTTAGAAAATTGCATTAAAATTTGATAGCAACTTTCAGAATAGTAATAACCTAACAAATGATATTAAGCAATTGTCTAGATAGTTTTCATAGTTAAATTGTTAAATACATTTTTTGATAGCTAAGTTGTTCCAAAAACACTTTGAGTTGTTCTAAAAAGCAACAAAAAGTCATTTATCCAAACCTTTTCATTGTTAAAAAAAAGGAAAATTAAGTGACTTTTAGGCTGTCTCAGGCACCCACCCTCATGTACAAACATATATAAATTTCATAGATCAATTTAATTACTGACATATCATAATATCAGCAGACCTATTCCATACGATTTCATTTGAATACTTTAAGGCCTTTGGCTGCAGGAAACTGTCTCCTCGAAATATCTGCTCTCAACACTAAGAGAAAAAATGAATGAATGAAATACTGCAATCAGTTGCCTATATGGATCTAGGCATGTGTGTATAAAGAACATAAGAATATGTATATATGTTCTTTAAAAAAAATTAGTTATCAATGTATACATTCATCCCTTTCATGCACACAGTTAATCCTTTAGTGAATACTCTGTGATACTGTTATTATAAAATTTAGCTAGTTAATGAAGTTATAAATAACAAACTGGATTTTATTTACTTCATATTTCATCCTGTAACATGATGTATTTTATGTTCACAATAAGTTAAATTCTTCTGTAAACATGTTGATATTGTGGATGCTAGTGCGTATGTTAGAATTGTATAACATTGAGATTGATTCTGTTAGGCACTTTGAGCTTAGGAAAATAGAGATATTATTTCCATACCCACAATATTGTCATACAAACTAAAAGATGTTGCTTAAACATACTGGGACTAAATAAAATATAAATTTTATGAATAAATAACTTCATCCATTTCCATATAGAAATAAATCAACATCCACATATGCTTGTGGTGGCTGTTGAAAAGTAAAATCAATTAATTCAAAGACAACATTGAAAGGTAAAGCTACATAAGGAAAGTGAGGAAGGAGAGAGAAAATCTCATGCTTCACCTACTAGATGCAATACACAGACTACATCTATAAAATTCATAACTGAAGAATAAATAATAAAAACCAAACAAAATGGACACTAATCTCTACTTGACATTCACATTCAAAAAATGATAAAAACATAAAATACTAAAAAATACCTATAAAACATAAAAATAAAGATTGGATGACTAGATAATAAAGGGTATTTTAAAGTGCAACAACTCAACTACTACAACCAAGAAAATGTATTCTTAAGCAAACATTTCTCTCTCTCTCTAATATTACACATATCATGATAACTTCAATAAAAATAGATCAGAATTAGGTGTAAATTGTATCATACTATGTGTTTTAAATAAAAATGTAAAGGACTTCTGGAAACTAAAAAAAAGTCAAAAATATTGGAGATGCCCATTGTGCATACTCAAATTGGCAACCATAGAACAAAAAAACATAACTCTCAGTAAAAAAAGGACACATTTCACAGAACCAATTGTTTGTTTGTTGTAAATGTTTTGTGAACCCCTCAACACAAGTATATGTAAAAGGTTTTTTGTACAATAAAATACCAAACCAGGTGAACGTGGCAGCAAACTTATAACAACGCGGGATTTGAACTGAGACATCTCAAACAAGAGACAGAACCGTTGCCAGGAGACCACTATGCCTCTTATATAACCAATGTAATGATGTCATTCGTAGTTATAGTTCTGAGCACATTAGTAGGACATTGATGTCGAGCACTGGGAGAGTGCCGAGCACTGTTCCAGCAACACTAATACTACAATAGAAAATAAATACAATTAGTTTTAAGACAGAATTCGATGAAGTCAGTAACAGTGACAGCACGAGACGAGGCCAAGAACAAGAACCTTAAGCTTTGCGAGTGCGAAAAGAAAGAATGCAATGACCAGAAGTCATAACGGTGGCAACAGTACAGTCGAAATGTTGGCTTTGAGCATAGAAAGAAGAATGTTAATTGTACTTACAGAACGTTTAATCTGGTTCCATGACTTGAAACGAAATCACTAGCAGTACGGACGCGGCCATAACGGGAAGCGGTTGTTGTTGGGAGGTCTATACTACGTTTCGATTTCTAATAGTTTTGGTACCAATATTTTCGGGTACATATTTTGGTTTCGGTTCTAATGACACTGATGTTCTTAATCAATACTTTTTCAATCAAATATGGTGGCAGTGGATATGAAATTTTATTTAATTTAGTAAAGCAAATTGTTAGGTGGAAATTATGTCTTGAACAAAAAAAAATTGTTAAGCATGTCTAGTTTCACTTTCGTTTAAAAATAGAGAAATAAGGGAATCGATAACTTTAATTAGAAAAGCTTTTTGCGCCAACGGTATTGCCCCCCCCCCCCCATTTCAAAATGTTCCGTAGACAAATGTGTAACCACCCTCTATAATGAACGATACCATATCAATTGCCAAGAATTCACATCATACGAATGTACATCAAAAAATTAAAATTTGCACTATTTGTTGTTCAATTCATGTAATTTATTTAAAAATGCCCCCCCCCCCTCTTACAAAACTTGATATTTTGCGCCCTTGGAATTGAAATCCTTGATACGCCCCTGCGTTCTACTAAATGAAGAAAACAAACAAGTAATTGACGAATTTTCCGTAAAAATGTTTGTAACTACCGTCAATAATGAACGTTTCCCTATCCATCATCGCCTACAATTCAAATTATATTGACATTCAAGGACCGAGTATGCCCAAAAAGTTTCCATAGATGTATTCTAAAAACGGATAGAGAAGCTACACATGTTAAGTAAAACACGAATGTGGAAAGCAGTTCACTAACGCAAGATTTAGTGAACAAACAACAGTTCATGGTATAAATGAACAAACGAGATGAACTTTAAAATAGACATTAAAGTCAACACATTTCGGGGAAATTATGCTTCTCTCTCCCCCCCCCCAATCTTGTACGCATTTGAATAAGTATCGCATTTATTGATGTATTGACCCGATTGGCCACATGATTTTGAGTTTATTTTTTTAACACAATGTCGTGGTAGTGTAAAACGAAACGTGGTGGTCAAATAAAAATTAATCAGTTCATGATTCCCTATACTCTCATTCCCTTATTAGAAGGGGGTGGTATACAAGGGGGGGGGGGATGTGCACATTGACTATTTTTCAATAGAAGGGGGGTATAAATAGAGGGGGGGGGGGTGCAAATCAGCATAATTTTGAACGGTCCTACAGTTCAACTTGAATGTTTTTTTGCGGTGACATACAGTAGCGCTATATAATAATATGTCTTCGCGTGTTGGACCCATTACAGGGTGAAATACTTTAGCATAAATTATTGTCAATCTTATCTCCACCACTGATGTATCAAACTTAACAGAAGGGGGAGGGGGTTAATAAGCATTGGGGGGCAAATTTCCTCTGAAAAAATAGACGGGGGGGGACGTCTATAAGGGAAATGAGAGTACAACATGATAGACTGGAGGTTGTATCCTGAGAAATTTAACATATATAATTGTGTACTGTATAGCCGTGTTTTGTATTGAATATACACGTTTTTTGTACTGTATAGCCGTGTTTTGTATTGAAAATACACGTTTTGGTTGTACTGTATAGCCGTGTTTTGAACTGAATTTAATATACACGTTTTTTTTGTACTGTATAGCCGTGTTTTGTATTGAATATACACGTTTTGGTTGTACTGTATAGCCGTGTTTTGAACTGATTGTACACGTTTTTTGTACTGTATAGCCGTGCTTTGAACTGATTATACACGTTTTTTGTACTGTATAGCCGTGTTTTGAACTGAATATACACGTTTTGGTTGTACTGTATAGCCGTGTTTTGAACTGATTATGCACGTTTTGTTTGTACTGTATAGCCGTGTTTTGAACTGATTATACACGTTTTGTTTATACTGTATAGCCGTGTTTTGAATTGAATATACACGTTTTGTTTGTACTGTA
>JAUUEB010334445.1:0-12609 GCA_032362205.1 Clione limacina
CTCTGGCATCAATACATTACCAATACTCTGGCATCAATACATTACCAATACTCTGGCATCAATACATTACCAATACTTTGGCATCAATACATTACCAATACTCTGGCATCAATACATTACCAATACTCTTTCTCAGAGTTGAAAAACTAAATTTTGTTTTAAGAGAAAGATGATCTTTAAGTTTGGTTAAACCATGTGACAAATTTTAAGTATAATTGACAGGTTTACTTTAGATAACCAGTAACCTCAAAAAGATTGAGAAAGAAAATTCATCATGTTTACTTTTTGCTTTCAATTTAATTCAGGTGTGTGACTTTGTACATGACTGTCCTTCTGGATTTGATGAGTCTCATTGTGGTCAATGCACTTTTGAGAAGAATATGTGTGGTTTGACAAATGTTGGTGGCGGCTCATTCCGCTGGAAGCAAGCCACAGACACACAAACACCGGACATAGTTCAAAGATTTGGAGCAGATCACACAAATCATACAGTGAATGGACACTTTATGTATGTCACCAGATCAACAGGGTCCACTAACGAGTTGGCAGCTTTAGCAACACCTACATTAGGACCAACATATGAGAAGTGTCAGCTTGTCTTTTACTATAAACAAATGGAAGGATACATCAGGGTATCAATAAAGGTAAAATGTTTTAATAAAAGCAATTTAATTGATAACACATGAATTACATCCTTTTTGGCCATTTATACCTATAGTAATTACTATTTACAACTTATGGTAATTTGTTTATGCTTGTACTTTGAATGACCAGATACCAGCACATTTATTGTTTGTAACATTGGCCTGATGCTAACTCAGATAAAGTTAACTTTATAAAGATTGAATCAAGAAGACTGATCACATGATCTTGTAATTGTGACTGCTTTACACTAACGTGTTTTAAATAACAGAGTACTTTTGAAGCCTGAAAGCCGCCACCCTCTGGCTGAAGGAATATACCACAATGTTAAAAGTTGAGAGTTTAAAGCGTTGACTAACACAAGATCAGTCTTTGTAGTTTGTTCTAGACGAGGTTGAATTTGTCAGAGTTGATAGTCATTGACTAACACAAGATCAGTTTTCATAGTTTGTTCTAGACGAGGTTGACTTTGTCAGAGTTGATAGTCATTGACTTACACAAGATCTTCGTAGTTTGTTCTAGACGAGGTTGACTTTGTCAGAGTTGATAGTCATTGACTAACACAAGATCAGTCTTTGTAGTTTGTTCTAGACGAGGTTGACTTTGTCAGAGTTGATAGTCATTGACTAACGCAAGATCAGTCTTTGTAGTTTGTTCTAGACGAGGTTGACTCTGTCAGAGTTGATAGTCACCATACAAAACAAATAAAGACAATTGAAGTGTTGATAATTATCATTGGCTGTGTATATAAAGAGTTTTGTAACTTTTTGGTTGAGCTGTAGAGAGTTTAATCTTTTGTGGATTTTAGATGTTGTTTTTTTCATTTGATACTCATTATCTTTGTATGCACTTTCTCTTAAAGAATCTGGACTCTTCTCCTGATAACGTAGAAGTCAGAAACATTTTGAGTTACATTACTAGCCGTACTTTTCATATTTTACAAGTAAGTTTTTGAATTTGATTGTATCATTTTATTTTTTCCTATTAATAAACATCTAATTTATTTGATTTTGTTTTACAGGTTGGACCACGGGTTATGCAAGTATGGAGAACTAATTACGGAGAGTATGTGCCTAATTGGACAAGAGCTGATGTCTTGATTGGTCGGCATCATAACAAAATTGTCATCCTTATTGAAGGCGGGCTGCGGGCAGGCAATAGATATTCTAGCAAACCTGGCTCAGTGGCCATTGATGACACACAGTTTATTAACTGCGCAAGTCCCACTGGTTCTAGCAAACCTTGTGAAAGTCAACAGTTTAGATGTAATAACACCGTGTGCATTGATAAGATCTACACATGTGACTTGTCAGATGACTGTGGGGATGGTAGTGATGAAATTGAACAACTTTGTTCCAGTGCTTCAAGATGTTCATTTGAGACAGGACTCTGTAGTTGGACACAGGACCACACAGATGATCTTGATTGGGCTCGCAGCAAAGGGAGAACATTAACGAGTAACACTGGTCCACTTATTGATCATACAACAGGCTTAGACACTGGATATTACTTGTATCTTGAGACTTCCTATCCAGCAAGAGATGGACACAAGGCAAGGCTGTTAAGTCCAGTGATTGCTGCCACCCAGAGTGACAAAACCTGTCATTTGTCTTTCTTTTACCATATGTTTGGTGATACGATGAAACCTTTCAATGTTTACATATTGACAGAGAATGGTGGATATCCTAAGATACTCTTTACAAGGCAAAGTTCAAGTCAAGACTATTGGGCTAGAGAGATCATTTTACTTAATAGCACTAAGCCCTTCCGTGTTATATTGGAAGGTGTAGTAGGAACTGCTAAAGGTGATATGGCTATTGATGACATATCTCTCTCTTCTGACTGCAAGATCCTTACCTCAGCTACTTCCTTGCCTACTCCAGGATATCCTGTGACCACAGCTTCCACACAAGCTTCTTGTGTAGCTGGGCTATTCCGTTGTGCAAGTGGACAATGTATAAACAAAATAAATATTTGCAACTTCAAAAATGATTGCTTGGATGGATCAGATGAGCTTCTGTGTGGTAATTGTACATTTGAGTTGGGCTTATGTGGCTGGCACTTTGCTGGATCAGGTCAATACAGATGGGATCGTAGTTACATTGACATGATGGGTAAAGCAGGACCAAGGATAGATACCACATTGTTAAATTCTAAAGGACATTACCTGTATGTTCGTCAAGACTATGGTCTTATGGCATTACCAGCACTGATCAGATCTCAATCCCTGGGAGCAATCTCCTCCTCGTGTGAAATGAGATTCAAATATCACCTAGGACCTATGGGAGGCTCACTCATTATTTCTGTGGGTATCAAAGGCAACATGAAGGAAATCTTACAAGCCTCATACTCTCATGATGTTGAATGGTATAATACAGTGGCTTACATTGGGGCAAAGACTGGTGGTTTACCTAAAGGGTCAGTTGTGGAAATTTCTTACAAACCTCCTCTTTCATCTAGAGGACTAAAAACTTCAGATTACACAGCTATAGATTACACAGCTATAGACGACATTACTTTTGAGTTATGTAATCCATTACAGCACCCACCAAGTGTTGCTTGTGACTTTGAAACCAACTTGTGTAGCTGGAATCAAAGAAATGGTGATACTCTAGATTGGACCAGAAATAGTGGACCCACGCCATCCTATGGAACTGGTCCAAGGAGTGGACATAATGGACAGGGCTTTTACCTTTATGTAAAAAGTTCAGATTTGCATCATAAGAATGACACAGCAGACTTAGTTAGCTCTGAGCTTTCACCTACCAACAAAGCAGGTTTTTGTCTCTCATTTTGGACCAATATGCATGGTGCAGATATTGGTAGTTTACAACTGAGGGCTGAGTACAGAAGAGATAATGATGATATGTTATGGTCCCACACTGGTACCATGGGCAATAAATGGATGCAGCAAAACGTTTTTATCAACATGACAAAAGAATACTCACTGCTGTTTAGGGTTAGGGGGACTAAAGGAAAACTTGGTGACATTGCTGTGGATGAGATCACAACAACTTCTGGACAATGTCCAACCCTGAGAGAGTGTACATTTGAAAATGGTTTCTGTGACCTAATTCAGGATAAACAAGACGATTTTGACTGGTCACTTAGCAGTAGAGACACATATACCTCCAATACTGGGCCAAGTGTGGATCATACTTCTGGTTCAAGTTCAGGAAATTATGCCTATGTCAAAGGAGACTTGAAAGGAAAGAAAGCTGTGTTGAAAACAAAGAGTTTTAAAACAGCCAGAGCCTGCCTGACTTTCTGGTACTACATGTCAGGCTCAGATATCGGTGCCTTAAATGTATATAAAAAAATTGGTAACAACACTGGATCTCGCATCTGGCAGTTGCAAGGAGGGCAAGGTGATATGTGGAAAAGAGCAACAGTTTCCATCAATAATTATTTGCATAGTTACACACCATTCATATTTGAGTTTGAAGGAGTGGTCGGAAAATCAAGTCATGGAGACATTGGAATCGATGATGTGTCAGTCGAGATTGGGACATGCCCAAAATTAGGAGCATGTAATTTTGAAAATGATCTTTGTGGATTTATCAACATTGTTGCTAATGATGATTTTGACTGGGAGTTGAATAGTGGTCCTACCTTCACGAAAAGTACTGGTCCTAGTGTTGATCACACAAAGGGAACAATGGATGGAAGCTATCTTTACATTGAGACATCAGAGATGAGAACAGCAGGTGAAAAGGCCATTTTACAGAGTGAACCACTTAAATTCAGCTCATCTGGGTGTTTAGAGTTTTGGTATCACATGTATGGCTCAACCATTGGTAATCTCACCATCTATACCAAACCTACATCGAGTAATGTGAGAACAGAAATATTTTCTCTGAGTGGGAATCAAGGCAACTCTTGGAAACTGGCCAGAGTAACTCTTCCTATTTCTTATACATTTGAGTTGATGTTTGAAGCAACATATTCAGGATATCTTTTTGGGGACATTGCAATTGATGATGTGAAAACTGATCCTTACAGCTGTCGAAATATCTATACACCTAAACCTACCACAACACAAAGTACCTTAGCCAGTTATCCGCCTACATCTTTGAGTTGTAATTTTGAGAGTAAGTTGTGTATGTGGAAGCAGAGTAAGACAGATGGCATTGACTGGTCAATAAGAAGTGGAGGGTCATCTCAAGGTTCTGGACCTAAATCAGACCACACCTTGAACAATATTGATGGTCACTACATTTATATTACAGGCAACAGTGTAGATAAAAAGAGGTTTGCCAGAATAGATAGTCAGAGAATAGGTATATGGAATAGCAATGGAATCTGTTTCAAGTTTTGGTACACTATGTATGGGTCTCATGTTGACAGACTGGCCATTAATGGACATGATCCTTTTGGTATATATGAACAGATTTGGACACGTGCTGGTGATCAAGGACCAGAATGGAAGTATGCCCAAGTTCATATTAAGAACAAGAGGGGAGACATGTCTATAAGTATTGAAGGTAACGCAGGTTCAGATTCAAAAAGTTATATAGCAATAGATGATGTCAGCATGAATGTAGGTGACTGCCCACCTCAACCTGGATGTGACTTTGAAGATGGACTGTGCAATTTTGAACAACTGCTAAGTGATGACTTTGATTGGACTTTGAACACTGCTAGTACTAACATGATAAGCACCAGTCCTCAGACAGATCATACTTTTGGTACTTCTGAAGGTCATTATGTTAATATTGCAACATCTCACAGACATCCTGAAGACTTAGCTAGACTCCAGACATCTGTGTTGCTCGCAACATCAGGGAAATGTCTTAGCTTTTGGTACTCTATGAATGGGACTCTGAATCTGTTACAATATCAAGATGGTACACAGGAGCATTTTGCTCGCAAGATTTGGTCAAGATCTGGTCAACAAGGAAGAAAATGGCAACAAGCCACAATAACAATATCAGATAGTCTGCCTTTCCACATTATTTTTGAAGGCATTATAGGCATATATTATAAAAGTGTTCTAGCTCTTGATGATATCCTAATTATACCAGGTCAGTGCCCCGCTCTTGGAGCTTGTGACTTTGAAGGAGAACTTTGTACATGGACAAACACAGAGTCTGATGATGTTGATTGGATCAGAAGAAAAGGAAGTTTTTCTGCCAATGGAATTGATGGCCCTAAAATTGATCACACTTTGAATACTGCATATGGAGGGTACATGGTGCTAGAGAAATCTGGTCAAGAAAACACTGAAAATAAAGGAGTTCTACTTTCTCCTACTTTACCTGCCCTCGAAGACTTTTGTCTAAATTTTTGGGTCTACATGAATGGAGATGGTTTTGGGGGACTTAATGTTACAATGATGCCAGTGTCAACTGGAAATGCTATCACAAAAGTACATATAACAGACAATAAAAGTACAAGATGGACAATGCAGCGGGTGACATTGACAGCTTTAGATATGAACTATAATGTGGAAATAGAAGGATTCATTAGTGCAAATTCTCATTACATTGCCTTAGATGACATCAGCATACAAAAAGGAACATGTGAGTCTTTGCCTCAACCAACTCCAGCTAATAATGCCTTCCACTGCCCCAATAACAACAAAGATCTGTCTCGTATACAAGCTTGTGACTTTAATTATGACTGCGCTCATGGAGAAGAAGAAATAGCATGCGGCTATAGATGCACCTTTGAGAATTCAGATTGTAAATGGACAAATGAGAGACAATTATACAGATGGGTTACATCAAGTAGATCCAATACCTCAAAGGGACCAGCTCAAGATCATACTCTTAAGACGGCCTATGGGACATACTTGTCATTTTCACCAGACTATTCCTTTGCTACAGTCACATATAACAGTCCATTGTTGCAGCGTGCTGCTCCATCATGTGAGATGGTGCTGTATCTGTATGGTGAGAGCTCAGGATCTTATGGGTCAGATGAAGGATCCTTTACTGTGTTGAAGAAGGTAGGAGAACAATCATCTACGATCTGGGAGATTAAAGGCTCATCTATTGGGAACAAATGGCAGCAGCAAGTTATTCCAATAGGAGCATCCTACGCCCCTTTTACAGTCAGTTTTCAGGTAGAAACCAAGTATTATGGACAGAAAATATTTTATGTTGATGACATAGCATTTAGAAACTGTAATTACCCAAGGAATGGTCAGAATTGTAAGATGATAAGAAATCCCTTCAAGTGCACCAATGGCGGTTGTATCTCATCTAATCTAAAGTGTAACTTTGTCAGTGATTGTGAAGATGGAAGTGATGAAAGTTTGACTTCTTGTGCTGCTTTGAATCGTTGTAACTTTGAAGATGGTATGTGTGACTGGAGTCAAGAAGTATATTTTGATGATTTTGATTGGACATGGGCTAGCAAGTCCATCCGTAAATCACCCTCTTCCATGAAGTACTCTGACCACACCACCTCAGAACCAACTGGGCATTTCATGTACGCTGAAGCCTCAGGCAGACTTGCAGGAGATAAAGCCTGGCTTCTTGGACCTGTATTTGCACCAACTGATGTTGGATGTTACATGCTGATCTACATTCATATGTATGGAGATGATATTGAATTCTTCAACATCTATTCACGAACTGCAGTTGGTGGAGAATTAACAGAACTACTTTCTATTAAAGGCACTCAGGGCAACGTTTGGATACCTTACAAAGTTTCATTATCTAGCTCTTCAACATTCCAAGTCATCTTAGAGGCCATCATAGGATATGGAAGCAGTGGAGATATAGGAGTTGATGATATCATTTTCTCATCCGCTTGCAGACTTGCATCCACACAACAGTTACCAATTGTCACTTCAATAGCAACCACTGTCACACCAAACCCATTTTGTGATGACAGTCTATGGGAATGTGCAGATCATATGTGTATATCACCCTCTCAAGTATGTGATTTTAGTTATGACTGTCTGGATCACTCTGATGAAGGTATGTGTGGCACTTGTGACTTTGAGTCTTCAATGTGTGGATGGGCAGACAAAAGCAGCAGTAAGTATGTTTTTGGCCGTTACAACTCATCATCCAAAGATGTTACAATCCGGCCTCCACATGATCATACTCACGGTAGCAGTAGTATAGGATGGTTCATGCTGCTTCAAGACACAGGTATGGGTTATGCCAGTGTTTCGGTTCTGGAGTCTCCCATTTATGGAGCCACAGAAGCTGGGTGTGAATTTCAATTCTTCTATATGTCTGAATATTCTATAGGAAGTCTTCATGTATACCTCTACCCACATGATGCAAAGGACTACAAATCTGTCACAAATGGAGTTCACCTGAAAACTTTACAGGGCTCTGGTGTGTGGAGAAAAGCAATAACTGGGATTGGATCAAGAGCACCTGGCTTTAGAATTATCTTTAGATTTGAGTATAACCGAGCTCCTACAACTAAAAGTCTTGCAATTGATGATATTAAATTCAGTGAATCCTGTTACAAGACCACTACTACTTCTCATGGAATATGCAAACAAGATCAATTTTCCTGTAGTGGCACCTCAGAATGTAAACCACAGGGAGTTAAATGTGACCTTGCTAAAGATTGTGCTAATGGGTTTGATGAAAAACAGTGTGACACCTTTACTCAGTGTAATTTTGAAACAGGAACATGTGGTTTTTTCTTTGACTCATCATTGCAAGGGAATTGGCGATTTGTCAGTGGTTACAATCTAAAACAAGATTATCAATTATCTCGAGATCACACTTTTGGTAACAAATCAGGTCATTTTATGTATATGGACTCTTCTTCTGGAAATCCAGTCAATGCTTCAGCCAGGATAAAGAGTACAGTATTTTTACCACATCCAAATGGCAAATGTCAAATGAGATTTTTCTACTTTGCTGAAGGCGCTAGAAGATTGAGTATTTCTACAGAGAATCAAGAAGGTGGAATTTTGTCTAGTAAATGGAAATTGCCACTGGCAACAGGAAATGAATGGAAGAAAGCTGTGGTTAGTTTAGATGACATCAAAATGTTCAGAGTTGTTATTGATGGAACACCAGGTTCAAATACGGCCAATCTTGGATTGGATGACATAACCTTTACACCTGAATGCATCCCAGCACCAAGTGGTACTCTTTTACCCTATGTCAGACCTCCACCGTCAACTGGAGCTTGCAAGCTTCGGTCCAGCGGAGAATCAGGGTTCATGTGTGATGGGCAATGCTTGCCTCTGAGCTATATGTGCGACTTCAATCAGGACTGTGAAGATAACATTGATGAGAAAGACTGTCCAGCAACTTGTGACTTTGAGTCTGGTATGTGTGGTTGGAACAACACCAAAACTACAGGGAAAGGTTTTTACTGGACTAGAGACACAGGTAATACCTACAACTACAAAGACCATAAACCTGGCACAAAAGATGGGCATTTTGTTTTTTCAAAAGTTAAGTCCGACGACTCCTACTACAGTTATACTGCTGCTGAGTTAGTGTCGCCTATCTTCAGTACACAAAACTCTCAATGCTCCTTCAGCTTCTATTACATGGCTGAAAGAAAGATTGAAATGTTTAGCTTACAAGTGAGAAAAAGATTTGACACATTCTTTTGGCCTCTGACCCTAAACAGTCGTGTTACTGGAAAGACAGACTGGGTAAAGGCTTCAGTCAAATTACCGACCTGCTTCTCAGACAGCCAGCTTGTGTTTAAACTAAAAAGTTATTCACGCAACAAGTCACCAGATATATTTCTTGATGATTTTGCCTTTGAGGATTGTTACCCTCCACCAATCAGAATGTGTCAGGATGGAGAGTTTGCTTGTGGTGATAGCTCTTGTGTCCCAGAGATTAGAGTTTGTGACCTCAATAGAGACTGCTGTGATGGGTCAGATGAAACAGACAAAATATGCTCACAATACTCACAATCAACATTTGAATTTGGACTTGGTGATTGGAAAAACAAAGTTGGGGAAGATTCAGATTGGAGTATAGTGCAACCTGTTGTCCTCTTCAGCCAATACTATCCAAACCCTAGCTATGTCCCACATGATCATACAACTCAGTCTCGTTTTGGCCATTTTCTTAGTTCAGGTTCCCTCTTTAGCTCCAGCTCAAATGCTACATCTGGTATAGCCCGTTCTATGCCAGCAATAGATGAGCAGTGCCAGGTCAAGTTCTGGTATACATCAACAGGTTCTAGTCCTGGAAAACTCTCTGTCTACACGATAGGAAGCAAAACTCAAACTTTGAAAACTATCTCTAGTGAATTATCAGGCCATTGGACTTTGGAAATGTTTTCATACAGACATAATGAACCTCATCAGTTAGTATTTGAAGCTTCTTCTGGTGTTGGTGCTTCTAGTACTATGAATCTTGATGACATCGTCTTCCATCCCTTGTGTTACCTTGGCGGCAGACCAACTACACAACCTGTTAGTATTTCAACAACATCACAACCAACAACAAGTTCTAGTAAAGTTACTGTAGAGCCATGCTTAAATGATGATTTCCAGTGTCCTTCGGGTCATTGCATCAACAAGATCAATGTTTGTGACTTTCATGAGGACTGTATTGATGGAAGTGATGAGGCTGAGTGTCATGCCTTGGGTCTCTGTGACTTTGACTCTGATCTTTGTACATGGACAGAGATGCAAGTAGACAACCTAGACTGGCAACAAAGTCTTGCTTCTGCAGTTCCTCTTTCTAAAGGGCCTCGTAAGGATTCTGAAGTTCTGACCAATGGTGGTTATGCTTATCTCAATAACAGGAATAAGAATATTGATACGACAGGTCAGAGCGCAAGTTTGACCAGTGCTCAGTTCAAACAGGCAGCATCAACCTGTGTCATGGCTTTCTCTTACTTCATGTCAGGATCTGACACAGGTCGCCTCAGCTTGGCACTCACCACAGAGGGTACAACAGCAACTTTATGGTCAGTAACACAGAGTGACAGTCAATGGACCAATGTTAGAGTTGGGATTGGAAGAAGAAGAAAATCATTTTCTCTCAGTTTTATAAAAGATCAAGCTGCTACATTTTCTGGACAGATAGCATTGGATAGTTTTGAGTTCATAGGTTGTGATCTTCCATCATCTAACCCAGGAAACTGTCCACTTCCTTTCTTCAGGTGCAGTTTAACAGGCACCTGCTTAGACCCAGTGAAAATGTGCAATCTCCAAGATGATTGTGGAGATAATTCTGATGAAACAACAAACAGATGTGAGGCTTACACTGCTTTCAGTTTTGAGAAATCTATTGATGGTTTTCATCAAATGATGACAGATGAGCTCAATTGGCAATGGTGGAACGGTTCTCAGCCCCTGGTTCCTGGTCTGTCTGGTGTGGATCACACAACTGGTCTCTCAAGTGGACATTATTTGTATGTTGAAGGCAAAGCTGATGGAGTAGCTGGAGATGTTGCCTCGCTGGTCACTGATGTGTTTGCATCAACAGGAGAGGACACTTGTGAGGTGAGGCAAATGTCAATTATTCTCATTTAATATCATAATGATAACCTCAAATACTAGTATGAAAAAAAATTAAAATATGTTAACTACCTATTTATTTTCAGTGCCTAATTGCAATAGCTTAGTGAAGATGGATGCTGAAGCCAATCTTTTTAAAATTATGTATGTAATAAAATTGAGATTGCATCACCAACAAAAAGGTTGTAAGAACTTGGTTTGATATGTACTCAACAGAAACTTTACTTACATTTACAAGACATTTTCCCTTATTTGTGGTATATGAATGCTGAACTAAAGTTGACCTGAGGTTAGAGTATCCAGTCTTACATCTTAACACCATATCTTAAAGTGATGAGACATAAAACAGCTGAATATGGATGAAATAGCTGTTTTTGCAAGTACATACTTGTTTGATGGTTTGAAAGACTGAATGTTTCATAAAGATTCAATGTTGATTCCCTTTTAAAAAAACTATCAATAAGTAATTTCTAACTTGTTTGATATAGATATTAATTGTATGGAGCATGTTTGGGACAAGTGGATATTGAGCATGTTTGGGACATGTGGATTTTTAGGGCAACAGAGAAGTGCATTGAGGTTTGCAGGCTCTTTAATAAACCATGTGAAGTCTTAAGACCTCAAGTTATTATGTAATCCTGGAAATATGATTGGAAATCCTGCTATATATATATCTCTGTAGAACAACTTCCACATCAGAAAAATAATAATGAGCATCTTAAACACAATGTCTGCTATTGTTGTTTTTAAAACAAGAAAGTTAGAGTTGAAATCTTCATATGGGTGTAAAATGATGTAAGTTTGTGATTATTTACTGATGAAACGTACAATAGAATATTTAAAATATGGCATTATGATGTTTATTGGTTTAGGTCAATCAGCAACTTATGATGATAATTTCTTCACTTTTAAATCCTCAGATTACTTTCTTCTTGTTGATTCCATCACCAAGTCAATCTATCAAGCTGAGGTTGAGAGCTCACGGCAACTCTAACCCACTTTTTGACCTGGTATTCCCTCCCCCTTATCCTAGTGCATACTGGCAGGAAGTGGTTACTTCTGTCAACTATGACCAGCCATTCGAGATTATTTTTGAGGGAAGCCCAGGTACCCAACATGGAGCCCTTGCAGTTGATGATATAGTCTTTGGACCAGGTTGCAAGTATGTACATTTGTATCTGTATTTTGTTCTTTGTATACTTTCATTTTCTTATCGTAAAAGACCTTCAAAGTGCAAGTCTAATTGTGGCAACAGTTTGATGGTTAACAGACTTAACTCTTCATCATGATATAGCTATGTAACAAATATTTTGTGCCACATTAATAGACCAAATTTTGACTGCTGTGATGACCATATGTAATCAAGAACAAAAAAAATAAGACAGTTGTAAAGGCAATTCAAATTGTAGAAGAATAGTCTTATATCAATTTGCTTAGAACATCAAAACAATCCAAATACAGTCAAACCTTGATATAACGTAGATTTCTGTGATGAGTCAAAATCTACTTTATATCAAAATCTACTTTAAATCGAGGTTTCTATATAA
>JAUUEB010334556.1:0-12609 GCA_032362205.1 Clione limacina
TATCTATCTATCTATCTATCTATCTATTTCTCTATCTATATATATATATCTATCTTTTTTATTTATCTTTTGTGTCATTCTCTTTTTTTTGTGTCTCTTTCTTTCTTTGTTACTTTCTTGTTTTCTTACTTTGTAACTTTCTTTCTGACTTCATTTTGGTTTCTTAATTTTTCTTCTTTCTTTCTCTCTTTCTTTCTTTCTTTTTTTCTCATGTTTTATGTTTCTTCTGTTTCCCTACTTCATCTATTCTGATACATTATATGATCTACGAATTTCTTGAGGTATGGAATTTTGCGTAAATGCGGTGACTTGTGAAACGAAAACACTTGCGAAACATAAAACATCACGAAAAACAAAAATGTCTTCTCCCAAAGGCTTTCCTTTTGGCACAACCTGAAGAGAGACTAATTCATCTTTTCAGAAACTAGCAAATAAGACTCTTAATCAGACATTCTGCTTTTCTCATTTTATCAAAGATACACGGAGTTGGAGGATTTTGTTTTACTGCAGGCGCGTAGCAAAGGGGGCATTCGTGAATATCCCCCTATTTGAGTCCATTAGGCTCTGTATTCGCATCATTTTTAACTTATTTTAAAATGTTGAGCCTCATCAGGACTATTGATTCGATACAATTCAAAATTACCCCCCCCCTTCCTATTTATAATCCTGACTACGAGCCTGTTCTACTGATAACGTTTTCAGTTTGCGCTCAAAATTACCGCATCATCTTGTCACCAGAGTGCCTTAGTTGTAGCTCTTTGTTGACTTGCCTCGTTCAAAAGAATTCTTTTTAGGGATTATTGCTGCGGTCCTCAGTGTTTAAACAGTGGTAGAGTGTACACCGTCGTGGGGAACTCTTCTATTTACATGGTGGCAAAAAGAACGTAAAAGAAACAAAAATCTTAACTAAAAGGAATTTCGGACGACGGAGAAAGAAACATCAAGTGTGTGCTTAGTCAGGAAAAGGTCAAAATTGACTCATTGGGTGTTCTTAAAAGGATATATTTTGAAGTAATATTACCAGGTTTAGATTGAATAACAATAGTTGTTACTTTTTATCGTGATAAACGATGTCTGTTACGTTTGAGTTAAATTTTATTTTAAAATGTCTCAGTTCTGTCAACTATGTTTTGTAAATAAAATATCAATATTATGTAATTAATTCAATTTTCTCTAAAAATGTCTTAATCAAGTGAATTCAATTCTAAAAATTAAATGTTTATTTTCTTTTATATCATTTATCTAAAATTCTCCTAATCTTTAAATGAAATTCATAAAAAATCTTATCAACTAAATTGTATCTCAGAATGTCTATGCTTCACTAACTTCTTCTTTTTAATTCAGTTTTTAAATAATAAAAAATAAATTTGTATCTGAATTTATCATATGACCTCGATTTTCACGTTTATTCATAAAATAAATTCGGGTTTCTGAAAGGAAATCGACATCAGTTTAAAACGTCTAATCATAGGAATTCAATTTTCTCGGAAAATATATATCACATAAATTCATTTTTCTCTTACCAACTGCGTTTACAAAATGAGTTTCTCAACCTTGGAATTCATTTTCTCTTAGCAAAAATCTATTTATTATGAAACCAGATTATTTTATTGATAGAATATTTTTCTTGCATCGCAATTTCTTTTCTAAAAAGTCTTTGCTTGATACTACACACAGTTTACTTGCAACTTTCGTATACGCTACAGAAAAAAAAACATCTCCAGTCTTTAATACGGAAATGATACATTGCAAGAACCAATTCTATAAACTATGTTTACATTTCTTAACAAGAACAAGGTCCTAGCAAAGGTTCTATCGACATTTAACTTCCAATCGTTTTCAATTTCTTTTATCCGATCGCAGACGAAACAGTTTTTATTTAGTTTTGTAACAGACGGTTTCTTAAGTACTATCATTATATTCTATTATCCATAAGTCTTGCATTTCTATGAGACTAGATTATCTTCTTAGCAAGGTAGGATTGTCGGAGGATAAACCCTAGCTGTTAAAATATATAAATAAGATGAAGATAAACAAGAAAATCAGTCCGTGATTTGTTTTGAAAACCAAATATTCAAAACACTCCTGTCCTAATGTCATATATACATTATACAAATAGGCGCGTAGTCAGGGGGACATCGGCGAATGGCCCCCATATGAGCACAAAGTTCTCTTAATTTGCACGACATTTAGAACATTTTTAAAACACTTCGGTCGACAATAACCAGCTTTGTATCAACCCATTTCACAATCCTGGTCTACTTTCCTGTATACATACATTGACATCACCCGCTTTGATTAGTCGATGAATTGACATTACTGTCCCCCACAAGAGGTTTCTACTCTGCTTGCGCCTAGCCTCATTCCGCAAGTTGTATGACCGGCATTATCTATGAGTTAAATTGATGGTCTATCATTATTTTAATGGCCTCATGTTTGCCTTTTAGTCTGTGCCTATGAATCTTGAGATTTTATTTCTCATTAGCACTTTTACCAAGCTCTGCCCAGGGTTAAACCATCAAGGACCAATTTGTGCCCTCAAGAGTTATCTATTAATGCAATTAAAAAGCCAGGCTGGTGGCCGCTCGTTCACCCACGCAATAAGTATAAACAATTGATCACGTTGCTGTCACTAATGGGCCTTGTGCGTGCGTTGGATTAATAAAAGGCAGTGCTTAATAGTGTAACAAGTATAAACATAAGAAAACTTTCGATTAACGTGTTGATGACATATTAATGCCACGCCCCTCGGGTTGACGACGTCACGAGTGGAACTATTCAAATAAATTTCACCGCATGACAAAAGTGTATAATTCAAGTATTGAATTCTGTCTACAGTACTTTTTGTTGTCTTGCAAAACAACTAAGTGCACAAATGATGTGCTATATATGCCGCTAAACACATTTTCACAGATTAAACCTTCAACATGTTAACTTTCAAATACATGTATTAGAGGATTGTTTTCGCTATCACGGCGTGACAAAACCCCCAGGTAAACATGTTACCCATGGTATTATACTTACATGTTGATTAAGTAAACAAAATGTTTGAACGACTGACATCAATCTTTTATTGTTCTTGATTAATGAGCCTGTCTAAGTTTTCTTGTCAGCGGGTTTCCCCCAGAGGCTACAAAACCTGGTCAGCAGGTGCTAAGTTTCCCTGTTCAACGTGATGCAAGTAGATTAGAAACTATCTGGTTCTTCAGTTACTTTTATACTGACAGAACTTTAGATATTTTTAGTTAGTCTACTCTCAATATTTGGTCAATATGTATGTATACTAGACACAAAAGACCTTGGAGAGAACGGTCTTTCCTAGAAAGGTTAGAGTATTTTCAATATGTAAACAAGAAATAAAGTCTAATAAGTATGTGTGACTTCTCATTGGCATAGTAGACTGTTTGATATGGCTTCAATGGGCTTGTATTGATATATACTTGACAATTTTTTCGAATGTCACTCTATTCCTTTAAATCGCCTTTGATCTAGTAAAATCTTGATAAATACCACCATCTTGGTGAAGGAAATCACCCTCTTGTGTAAACATGAGTATGTAAAGTAGTAGCTTATACAAGATCAGTCCTTGGTCTGAAGAGATTTATATGACGGCAAAATATCGCAATTCATGACATTTAAGAATAGTTTTAAAATCTTGTTCTTCAACTTATTTAGTTGTTTTACATTTCTGTACAGGCGCGTAGCCAGGGGGACATGGGGGAAAGTCCCCCCCCTTGAGATCCAAAATTCTCTAAATTTGCAACATTTTTAACTAATCTCAAAAATTTCTTTCATAATATGCTCTTAATTGTTCTAAAATTGCATCATTTTAAACCAATCTTCGCGGCCTTTGCTTTGATAATATCCAAGGTTGTCCCCCCATTTCAAAATCCTAACTACGTGCCTGTTTCTGTACTTCTTGTTTTATCCAATCCTCTTTTATTTACTAAGTTGTACTTTTGCAAAAATAATAAGAAATTATCAAACCTTGCTTAAAAAGATACAATAACTACTGATGTCAAAACAATATAATTACACGAAACAGTTACACCCATAGGACAGAAAGAGTTAGGAAGTAATAATAAATCAAAAGTATTAAATTATAGTTTTTCCTAAGCAATGACTCCATTTCAAAAACGGATGTTCAAACACAGCCCTTCTTTTTTTGCACACCAGCAAAATCCTTTTTACACGGAATGTAATGTTCTTCTTCTTCTGAGAAGAGGTAGTACCCGGTGTTTACAACTTTTAAACAAACAATATTTTTTGTAGAAAATTGTAGTTTTCACTGCCACTTTTGAATATTTGTGATGATACAATTGCAATGAGAGGGAGCGTAACGACCAAAACGACGAATTGAGGGAGCGTTTAGCGACCCGAAATTCTAGTTGATCATTAAGTTAATTCGAATTGTAGATACAACATCAAAATAAGATAAGCATGATCAAAATAAATAGATATTTATATAGAAGATAAAGGGAAAAAATAAATGTCATTCTATATAGAGATTAAAAATTGATATTTAATTTCATTGGAAAAAGACAGATTATTCATGGAAGAAATCATATAAAGCCGAGATACCAACATCGCACTATCTTTGCTCCACTTTGAAAGCATTCTAAAGATACAATCATCAAGCTCATCTGAAATTCCTTAGACACGTTGACAGTAAATTCACCCAGACAACGTGAAATATTTATTAGTTATTGATGTTGGATTCAGCGTAGAGGGTTGTAGTTTTCAAACCCGTCACATTCTACTCTTCAACCATTATAGAAATCTAAATATTGTGAAGTTTAATCTTTCTTTAATTTGTTGTATAATGACTGAAATCTTAATTTGAAAAACATAGAGTATTGATTGCCCAGCATACTCGACTGTGTCTTGCTAGCACGTTACAAACGGAACAGAAGAGAATTGCTGTGACAACATTTTCCAATCCTTCCTATTTTGTTTGGTGATCTTCAGACTCATTGCATTATCTCCTTATCGCAAATTACAAGAAAATATAGCTATTTTACTTTTTTACCAAGCAAATTTGCTCAATTGTGGTATTTAGCCTCGGACATCGCAATCACAACTCCTGTTATTTAATCACTTGGGAATACTTATAAAAAATACGTGCTTTTTTGAAGGTTTGGGATATTCTAATTGAGTAACCTTTTAGAAATCACGTTTTCAACCAAGTTGTATTGTGATTTGCCGTGTGTCAATCGTATAATTAACATCATAAACTTATGCTATTGCCTTTTAATCATGTTGCTCTAATGAGAATGTTTACAGTGTGTCTTTCAAGAAAAAAAGTTTGACATGTGCTTGCATTTTCGCATTCTGAATACCTCCTAGGCAACTAGTGCGAATTTAAATGTGCACCCTGAGCTATAAGACAACAAATCACCCATTAACATGGGTTTGCGTCTCCTTTTTGGGATGTTCACCGATCATATTATTCTGGACACGAATAGTGCTAGAAAAGGCAATACAGTTATAAAATTAGAATTAAACACAGCTTGTTTTAAAAAAGTCAAATAATTCAATCTTCAATCTGAAAAACACGTATACGTTTGGCTTGCATTGACATACGACAAAGTTTGTATAATTGAAGTATGTAAATGAATAGACATTTCACTCATTGGTGACTTACTTTAATCATTAAATATGTACATTGCGTGATCTAGCATAGAACCTGACTGTACTTGCTTTGCAAACAATCCGTTTAAATTTCCAATAAAATGTCTTGTTGAAACAGTGTCACTTTGCATAATCGAAACATTCTGTTGATACGTGGTCACGATGACATCATGAGCTAATATTGATTGATTCTTTCAGTGAATAAATGTTTTACATGAATCCTGGCAACAAATCAAAATGTTATTGCATTTTTGGCTTGATCATCAGTTATCATTTTTATGACGTTGATTTTGACGTCAGTTTCGAGCATCAAGCAAATACCAAGTCTGACGGTTCCAAAGTGTGATTAACCGATTCTATGAATCTAAAAAAAATCCCGATATAATTTTTGGTATCAACGCTTCATTTTATCTTTAACATTATCACCCATCTAGTGCTATGAGATCAATCATAATGAATAACATCAAAATAACATAAACTTTGAAGTTTCTATAAACATAGAAAAACTATTTGTGCAGTTTTTTTTATAATAATTTCAAATGAAAACGTCTATGTTATAGAAAGAAAGATCTGGAATGCTGAATTGATTCTAGAAAGAAATCATCCTAATGGCTTTAGATGTTGATTTTTAACACGATGCACCCAGCAGGCGCTTACTCAGGGGGACATGGGGAATGGCACTCATCAATTTGAGTCCAAAATGCTTTAAATTCGCACATTTTTTACTAAATTTTAAAATTCAGGAAGCTTTGCAGCTATCGATTTGGCACAAACAAAGTTCCCCTTTTAAACTTCTGGCTACGCGCTTGGTGCTGCACTCGAGGCGGTGTCCAGACCGAATATCGCGCGACCATTGATTCTTTTATAAAGAAAGGTCAAACGTTAAAAACACAGAACATTTTTCTGGAAATTACGTCTGCAGTTTTTCTGTTTAAAATCAATAATTGTCAAAATATTGAATATAAAGTGAGATTATGAGTTATATTATGAATGAAACATAAACAAGAACATATTTCTCAATGTCTATTATCTCGCAATAATTATAATTGTCAATTTTAAGGAACCTCATTCAAACATCGGCACTATCAGCATAAATAAATATTTTTTCATTTCCATTATATATTTTTATCGATCGTGGAATAACTAAAGACTCTTTTCCAATCGAACTTTCTGAATTTTTATTCCAAAAAGATGGTATTCCGCAAGTATCGATATGGGCTATAATATGTCATAACATTCATGTATGTGTAAGCACGCGCGTATCTAGGGGTAGAGTGAATGGTGCACTGCCTCCACTCAACTAATGAAAAACAGAAAAAAATGTGCACCATTAATTCCTAATTTTCCAAAATGCCCCTTCCCCCATTTGAAAATCCTAGATATGTGCCTGCATGTAACATGTAGCAGGACATATTCACAATAATATAGTTAATGTTCATAAGCCAATGTTCTAAAACTTGCGACTCAAAATAACCAGTTGAGCCTAGCTCACAAGGAAAAAAAGTTAAATTTTCTTCTATGATTCATTTCTAAAGTTTTTTTAAGGAGAACTTAACATTTCTTTGTTTTTATAGTTTACTTCAGACCGCACAAAACTGATGCTAATGGTATGAATATAAACTACAGCTTCGAAATACCCACTTTGTCAAACGCCAAACTTTAATGTTTTAAAGTCCGAACATGTCTGTTCTTTGTAGACACATGGCGTTCCCACTGGGTGTTAGTTAACTTAAAAGCCCAGACAATAATGACATGCTAACGTAATGTATAGTGATGCATAGTCCCATAGGGACATGACTTGACGTCTAATAATTGGCCCATACAGGACGAGAGTATATTTCTTTAGTTTTTTAAGACTTTAATTGTGTAAAAGCAGATGGTCTCTCTGACGTAAAAATTTCGTATGTCGTATGTCATTTAAAATAACGAAAAATAATGATGTTGTGCAGTTTGACGAGGCGCATCGATTGGTCCTAGTCTTATTATGCGCTAGAAAAGTAAAAGATTTGAACATAAAAATTGACACTATAAAAATGTAGTTTGTAGACTTGATGCAGAAAAAAAATCATGGACAGTCTGACACAGACCATTATAATGTCGACATGTGATATTAATCTTCGATCCACATTCTACAATTTAATATGACGAAAACTACAATATGTATAAAGAAACGCGGAAGAGATATTTGAAATAGTAGGTTATCTTTTAAACCAGCGCTACAAAATAATGCACTTCTGTGTAAACTAGTTTATTCTAAGATAAGTTTGGTCGTAAAGAAAACAGTTGTTCGCTTCTCCTGAAAACCTGGTATTTTGACATACAACATTTCTATTTGAGAGGGACGAAACAATCTTTACTGTCCCTCAAAACAGGCGCGTAGCCAGGGGGAATAACCCCCCCCCCACCATTTCGATTGGTTTGGCACAAAATAAATATGTACCCCTTTTCAAATTCCTGGCTACGCGCCTGTCTCGTAAACAATAACAAAAGTGTAATAACTTCATCAAAGTGACGTCCCCAGCATTGGTGTAGGGCCGCTTCTAATAAGAATTTATTGTGTATATTGTCATGACCTTTGTGATCCAATCGGAAAGATAATAATATTTATTGTTTTTTTTAAATAATAAACTGCTAAGCTTGTAAAGCGTCAAATGTAAATCCACGATGATTTTTTTAAATGTTGAAAATGTGTACCCGACTATCGTAGGCAGTGAACAAAATGATTATATTTGTGTAAAGTACTTAACAGACAGATCCCCTGTGTGCTTCATAGGAAGCTGAGCAGCACAGATATGTCTTCGTTTGGTTAGTCAGGGAGTTGAGAGGAGGGAAGAAATCTTGTGAAGCAGTTTCTGATCAGGGCAAAGCTATTTGAATACTATTGCTAATGTCAAATATCATTCAAATCAAGCGTTTCAGACCCACCTTTATTCGCGTATTCAAGATAGAAGTAATGAAAATTTGCAACCATTGCTTCCACCAGTGAAAAGTGACGACATTGAAGTTGTATGAATTACTAACATTTTTAAAGAATACAGATTTAAATATCGTTATATTTATCAATACAGGCTGAAGGGATATACCGCGCATCGTTCTGAAGTCAGCTCCTCATTATTTTCTTCTCTAAAGTGTTGATATAAAATAAGGCACCATTACGCCTAAAAACTCTGAATGTCCATGTGTGTCTTCGTGGAAATGAATGTCTTTGTATTATCTGAAAGCATATTTGTGTCGTAGTTGCCTGTCGGGTTAATATATTTCAAAGCGCTTAGGGCTAGCCGTTGGCTTGCAATTGCCCTTTATAAATACTTTATATTATCAGCATTAATAACAAAAATTAGTGTTTAAGATATAGTGTTATATCATTAGGAGTTTTAATGTGAAGATGTAAAGGGTTCATCTAAGAGCACATGTGAGCATAACTATCTAATGTCTTTGTGAACATGTTATATTTCTGCTCAGGCAATAAAACGAGTATCACAATATATGATTTTTTGTTTTCTGCAGATTTTCGAGAAAAGCTAAGGAAAACTAAACTCTCAAGATGACTTCACAATCATCAGTTAAAGAAACAAGGACTGTGATCACCACAAGCTCCAGTGGATCAAGTGGAGCTACAGTAACTGGTGGAAGTGTAACAAATGGCGACGATGACTTTTACTACAAGTCTAGTATCCATCCACGCCACAGCCAGGTGCATCACACCTCTACTAGAGACAGTCTTGGTGGTCTTGGTAGTAGTGGCAGCTATAGGAAGTCTGTGGAAATTTCTTCAGGTAAATATTTCATTTTATCGAGTGAATTTTTTTTTTTTTTGGTCCCGGCTCTTCCTACAATTGACCCCATCTGGTTAATAACAACGTGCATCACTTTATCGAGTGATTGAAGTGATCATAATCGACTTTGTTGATGATTATTATTAAGAAAAGTCGAATTTTTATCCTTGGCTATTTGTTCAATGAATTGACGGACATGCTATAGCTAAGGGAAGTCACTCAAGAAACAACTCAAACCAATCATCTGGTTTTGAGGGATAAGATCAACCATAATGATACATAATCACATTAATTCAAAAAAATAACCCTAACTTGATGGTGACTTTGTGCTTCTTTCTCAATGTTTTGTCAAAAGTGCAAGTTAAGGCTACTATGTCATACGTGTTTTACTCCTTTCTCAAACACATGAGTTAATATGAAAGGCTGGTTTAACATGAACGTCCCAACAAAGGACCAAACCATTGGAAAGTGGCAGCAAACCAGTGACACGTGCAGGTTTCGAAACCAGGTCCTCTTTCACGCGAGGTGGAACGTTAAGATAATTCTTATCAACATTTACACTTCGTATAATGTACTTGATCACACAATAGAACACGTCTGACGTACGTCAAAAGGTTGCAAATTCCTAAATGACATCTACCCATTTCAGATTATTATGAATTCAATAACAAAACAAAAACAGCTCTTAAAGAGGTGAATTTGTAAGAGGCCACTCAACTAGATAAACAATGTTAATTATTTTAAAAGTCAACACTTATAGATTAAACTGTAGTCATGAACGATGTAGCTATGAAGTTTTAAATCAAAAATATATAATAAAAAAAAGCCTTCACGCCTTTAACTAATATCCTCTACAGGTATGACGCCATTTGGGTTCAGTAAAGTATCACACACTGGCGTTGACAATGTCAAGAAGCACAGGGAGACAGAAAAGAAAGATATGCAGGATCTTAACTCAAGATTCGCTGACTACATCGAGAAAGTTCGATTTCTTGAGGCACAGAACCGAAAGCTTGGTTCTGAGTTGGAGAATTTAAGGGTGAGTTAAAGACATCACGATATGTAGTTATGTAACATGAAAGTAGTTGGCCTTTTTGGGTTTGCATTTTTCATAAAGAATGTATAAGCCTTTTTTATAAGTTCTTTTTTAAACCTTTCATTGATTAAGTACTGCAACATGCGATGGTGTGGTAGAATTGTTGGCTACCAGAGTCACGAAAAGATGAATAAATCGTGTATTTGTCAAATAAATCCCCAGAAATTCGTGAAACAATGAGCATAAACCTTAATGATAAAGCTCTAGTTATTCTATCAATGAAAAATAGTAACCAGGGAAATTAAATGGGCACGTATATCGCCGTGTCAAATCAAAATGATGGTTTAATAAGGACAATAACTGTCCAGGAAACGCATAACTGTCTGAGCAATTAAGCCATTGGGAGAAAGAGAGAAAATGAGACATATTCATCAAATAGAAACATGAGTACTCAGATAGAGTACAAACCCGACACCATGTTAGATAAAACATTTTCAGAACGTGTAATACGGATGTAAGACAGACAAAAAATAATCATGAACAATTAAAAAAAAACTTATCCCAACGTGGGGCTCGAACCCATGGCCTCGATATTATGAGACCCGTGCTCTGCCGACTGAGCTAACGGGCACTGGTATAAACGCGATATGGAAGGCCTGAACAAATACCCTGTCAGTGAAGGAGCCATCGAGTATCTCTATCATTCTTTGTAATCCATAACTCTGTCAATTGTTAACTTGCTGGAATTAAATAGGCGTAATCATCGGGTTGAATTACAACATCGTGCCCACAGACAGACAGACAAACGCGTATCGTCACTATACCCTCCACGAGTAATATACTCGGTGTCGGGTAATGATTTAGTGTTATAAGCTAAAAGAACAAAGTAATATAATGTGCATTACGTCGTGACACTCAAGTAGATGGTAAAAACACTCTTCAGTTTTTTATAAACGAATAAAACATGTAATTCGTCTGCTTTGACAGATGATCAAAATGAGCAAAACATGTATTCCTATCCAAACAGAACACATTACTGTGACCATCTATTTTCAGATCCCCGTAATTAAAATGTTACCGAAGCAATTTTTGTACTGTCTATAGAGATTGTTGTCTACAGAAAATGTCCACGGCAATGTTATTAGTTAGGTACTCACCATATATGGTATTTTACAGTAATATCATTTCGTTAGGTGCTACTCATATATAGTATTTTATGGTAATATATCATTTCGTGAGTGAGTACTGTCGTGTAATCTCTGTGTAAGGTTGCATTCAGTTCTTTAGACCAGGCGCGTAACCAGGATTTTGAAATGGGGGGGGGGGAACTTTGGATATCATGAAAGCAATGGCCGCGAAGTCGAAATGTTTGAGATTGGTTTTAAATGATGCCCATTTAGAGCGTTTAAGACTATTTAAGAGCAAAGTATCAAAGCAATGGCCGCCAAGCGGCCAACCTTTTTTAGATTAAAAATCGTGCAAATTTAGAGGATTTTGTGTCTCAAATGTCCCCCTGGCTACGCGCCTGCTCATACTCTATAGGGGACATTCCAATGAATCATAAATACCTACTTTATATATTAAAAAGCTCCAACTAACTTCAATCGATAGAAATTACATTTCTATGCTTAAAAACTGTATACGTGAACACTGTATGAGTCATTGTACAAACACATTTTTTGGGCAACTAGTGAACACTGTATGAGTCATTGTACAATCACACTTTTTGGCCAACTACTCAAGTAAAAAGCTTCAGAAAGACACAACAAACTTTTTTATCAGATTCATCTCGTCGAGTTCTTGCTTTTTGATTATCCATATTTCAAGATACGACCATTTGAAAAATCTCCCAACCAGTGGTTAGCTCGGGTCAGTTGGTCAATCTGGACACATAACTCAGACGCGAAACATAGATGCTTTCGTCTCGACAACATCTTTCAATTTGGAAACTACGATTTTTTACCAATGGTTAGCCCAACCGACTATTTGGTAAAGGGTTTTGGGAGATCGCAAACTGTTGCAATTATGCCATAAAATGACTTAAGCCCAGGTTGAGTCATGGGGAGAAAGAGAGATAAAGAGAGCGAGCGAGAGAGAGAGAGAGATAGATAGATAGATAAAGAGAGAGAGAGAGAGAGAGAGAGAGAGAGAGAGAGAGAGAGAGCG